>JAHWFP010039426.1:0-11206 GCA_023313725.1 Lithobius niger | reverse complement strand
ACGGCCAAAAGGAAATGCTGCCCATGGACGTTTCCTTTTGGTCATGTAAGGTTTGCATTTACATTGCCTTTCGGACTTATATGGTCAAGAATGCTTGACAGGAAAATCGAACCCACGACCTTTGAAACCAAAGGCCGAAGTCCTACCACTGAGCCATACTGACAAAGCCAAAAGGAAACGTCCATAAGCACGTTTCCTTTTAGCTGTGTTAGTATGGCACAGCGGTAGGACCTCGGCCTTTAGTTTCAAAGGTCGTGGGTTCGATTCCCCACTCAGGCATGTCTGACATAGAAGTCCAAAAGGCAAGTAAATAGGTTTGCATCTGTAATTAAACTCTTGTTGAGCCTTTGGCTTTCTGTGTTTGATACCGTTCAAAGGTTGAAAATTAGCAAAAAATTGAACGGTAACTGTAGTACCAACCCTTAGTACAACGGGCGTGGCTCGGTTCCCAATAGTGATAGACTTTTTTCATTACCCTCGATTCAAAGAAGACATTCCCATCTTACGAATAAACCTAATTGGAGTCATTCATCTAAATTATAACCACCACAAGAGCAGTTTAAAGTTGAAAATGAGAAAAAAATTAAACATTACCTGTGATACCAGCCAGTAGTAAAACGGGCGTGGCTCGGTCCCTAATAGTGGTAGACCCTTTTCATTACACTTGATTCAAAAAGTAGACATTCCCACCCTTAGATATAAACAACTGATATTACAAACAAAAACGTCAAGTGTGCCGTAAAAAAGGGGGATATATGATTGAATTTTCACTTTTTTTTTTTCACACAACGCCAGAACCGTTTCATTTCATTCAAGTTTAGCCGTTCTTCCCTTTATATCCAAATCCTTAATTTCGAAACTTAATTTCTTGTACAACGAATAAGGATCTTCAAGACCTTAAGTCGACAGGCATTAAGAACTCGAATGAACATTTGTCAGACCACTCTGTTTACGAATACATGCATTAGCATGCTGAAAAAAACAGGTTGAAACTTTTGAAGGTAAAGTGCAGAGATCAGTTAAGAGTCCATAAGACAAGTGAACGGTGAATCAATACAGAAAACTCGACCCTGCAGAAAAGGTTTGTGCTACCGTTAATGGTATACATAAAAAATTTACAAAGATGAAGAGATTAGGTCAGTGATTAATACTAAAAATTAATACTAAAAACTGTGTTACTTTTGAACTTGCAAAATGGTTAAGACTGGTTAACGCACGGTGGTGACATCACGCTATCACATCCCCATGCTAAAAGTGTAGTCGTTATATATGGTTAAACCGAAATCACCGCAGGTTAATTTTGATAACCCACACTTTTTTGCGGGGTCTACACAATCCCTGCACCACCACGTGATAACTCCGTGTGAAATTACGACCCACTTTTCATAACTACACAACACAAACTCAACCAGCAAACCCCATTGAAAAACCGGCACATTTCTGACTGGCGACATTTTTCGTACCTACACAAAAAAAAAAAGAGCTAGCAGCTCTCCCCAGACCTACTAGTTGTCAACGGAAAAGTTGGCACATCTCGCACGTGAAACCTTACTGCTGGATCCAAATGTTTTTACCATTTTTACTTTTGCACACGACAGCTAATGGTTGGTGCATTCTACTTGGCTTAATAACATGGCTCGAAAATGTTTAAAGCAACACCCAGCCTGCCTTATAACCTTCCGCCTGCCTCACAACACCCACGCAACGGTCACATCCGCGTATTTACCACAGCTAAGGTCAACTGAGACGGTAGATACTGTCTCAGTTGGCATTGCGCCTAATAGTCCAGCCAGCGTGAACCCTTTGATTGTGTCGTCAAAAACTGGAATGATTCTTGTATTTTAAAATCACAATTTATAATTTTCTAAACTAGTGTCTTATAATTTTGCTTCGGTGATCTATTGGAATAATTAATTTTAATTTTTACTGCATTAGCCTTCTAGATTTTTGATCTCATAATAATTACTAGCAAACGGATTAAAATTAATACTGCGCACACACAGATAAAACTTCAGGTCATTGTAGGCGCGCGTTGCATCATATATGTTCGGGACGAACGTAAATAAAGTTATAGTAATATTAACAGAAAATGTAGACGCCACATTTTAAAACGGATTTTTAGCAAGGGAAAGACTAACGGTAAGTAAATAGACCTTTGGGGCCATACTTGATATGGTGGATCGAGAAAAATGGCGCTGGGAGGTATATCCCTTTAAAAATTAATTGTCTTAGTGTCCTCACAGGTAATTCAGGGTTAGTGTGATTAGATGAAAACCTGCAAATGTCCTGGAAAGTAATAATGAAATTTCATGCCTGTTAAAGTGCTTGAAATCTGTAAATATTTACATGTATCATCAGTAGGAGGCAGAACGGAAAGTAAAAGATTTGACTGAAAAAAACTGAAAAATTTTGTCAAGAAAATAGTATTATGTGTAATACCTTACATTATTTTCCCATTGTTTGGCCATGAAAAGTTTCGAAATTTTGGTTCTGGATTTAATTGTATTTACGTGTGTATTGATTGGATACGACAGTAAACACTAACACGCGGACTAAACAGTAACACTGCAGTATCTGAAAACTTGCAAGAAATGTTATTTGCGTTTCTTTGCTGTTTTGACTTCGTAACATTTTGGCGTACCATGCAGTTTAGATTGGCTCATTTTAATGATTTGTATCTTTATCAATTATGGTTTGCTGGAAGAAACCATTTAATCTTGAGTGTACATCTTGCAGCCAGAGGCTTAGCTACAGGGTGGCAAGAGTGGCAGAATGCTACCGGCCCCAGCCTCAGGGGGCTCCCGAAAGAAAAAAAAATTAGATTTAAAAAAAGGTTCTTTTGTAGTGTACTAGTTTAATTTGATGTAAACTTTATTTAATGCACGGTGGTGACGTCACGCTAATACATCTCCATGCTAAAAGTGCAGTCGTTATATACGGTTAATCTGAAAACCCACACACGTCACAGTGGGTTAATTTTGATAACCCACCGTTTTTGATAATCTAACACTTTTTACGCGGGTCTACACAACCCCTGCTCCACCACGCGACATATGACCCGACTTTGTAAAATTACCGTACACAACACAAATGCAACCAGTATAAACAGGCACATTTACAACCTGCGACATTTTTGTTTCTAGCCTAACACGGAAAAAAAAAACTCGCGTACTATGCTAGACCCCCACCCACGGAGGAATGGCCCAACCAGCAACGCGGCAATCTTTTGTTCCGACGGTTCGAAAAAGTTGGGGGGGGGGATTGAGGCTTAATGGCGCGTCGACAACTTGGTCATTAGCGCCAACCTCAGTCACAGTGCAGTGGTCCGGGTTGCCACTGCACCACACATTACAGAGATGTTATTTAAACCCCTAACTTAAATCTTGTCATACATCTGTACCTCCTGCAAAAATTGAAAAACACCGGACAGGAGGACAGACTTATCACCCAATTGACGCGCAATGCCATGCGGAAGATGGAAACGACGACGAACACCATTAAGATGGTGACAATCAACAAGGAAGTGCCGGACCGTAAGTGGCTGTCGACACCAAGAACATTCAGGAGGGTCAAGCCCCCGCAAAAGGAAACAGTGAGTAAGTCGAGTGTGACCAACGTGCAAACGGGCCAACACAGGCTACTGACACTTCCTAAACACACTAATAACCTACGAGACTCGAGAATAGCGCATTTTATATACTCATCTTATTTAAACTATTAAAGTAGAAAAAATACAGCTTTACCTTACACACAAACATCGGTACATCGGTAAGTCGCATGTAGAAAATCTTAAATTCTTGAAACAAGTCTTTAAAAAACTCTAATAACACGATAAATTAGCTCGACGTCACACCTTAGCATTAAAATACATATCCGTGAGTCCTTGTCGATTTGACAGCTATAATTGCTCTTGAGCTCGAAACGGCTAGACCACTATCTCGGGGGTGGAGGGAAAAACTCGTGGGCTTCACCCACTCATGTTTTCCTCCGCCCCCTCGATATTGGACTAGCCGTTTCTTGCTCGCGAGCAATAATAGCGGCTAAATCGACAAGGACTCACGGATATCTACTACTTAAACAATTACTTTTGAGAGCCTCCCCGTCCGCCCATCTCCATATCATTACAAAATATGGTGGCCCGTAAAAAGTCCAGACTTTTTTCCAAGTTTTTCAAAAAAACGTGAAAGTAGGGACCACTAGACTGGTGTACAAAAATCGTGGTACCGCTTTTCAATGTGAAAAATTTTTTAAAAATTAGAAAAAAAAATGTTTCAGCTCGTGTAGTTCTTATAGAAATTTTTCAGCTCGTGCAGTCTTTATGGGCCATCCTGTATATTAAGGAGGGGGCCCCACCTGAAGCTGGGATTTGCTGATTGGCATTGTTGCATAATAACAAATGATGTAAAACAATCTGGTTGTTTAGGGCTCCCCAACCCCTGAATTGATAAATTACGAAAAGGCTTTATGGAAAGGGCACATCTACAGAGCAATACCTGTACAATGAGCTAAGACCCAGCTTAATAGGACAAATAGTTTAATCTGTAGAGCTTAGCACAAACGTGTCGTGCTAACAACAGCCAGACTAGAATTTCATGGTTTCAGCTCAGATCCAGATCTTCTTCACTGGATTTTAATGAATTTAGTATGCTTGTTGACCAAATCCAACAAAGCTTAACAGTACCAAATTTAATGTAAAAATATTCACAGACGGTGGAGATATTAAGCGTCAAAATTTCGGCTTTAACATGGGAGGTTGACGTCAAACCTTACAGTAGCCTTTACTATTTACTGTCAGTCTAACAGGAGCATATAAAACATTCTGTAAAAAGGAGTGTTGGGTAGTTATTAAGTATGATGAGAATAGTGTCCAACTCGGTGAATGTTTGCACTACAAAAACCTATCTTCCCTTAAAGGGGAAATTTAAAGGCTTGGTTTTCATTCCAAGATAAGAGTCAACAAATCGGTGGTCGTACAAATCTAAATGTTGTTAGGTAGAGTTAGACATAGGTAAAAAAATTTATATTTGCTAGAATTGTTACCTGTCAGATGCCAGATGCACTATCAGTTAAGAGGTGGTTACTCACACAGAAATTTGGATACTTCTGGTCTACCTAACCAAAAGTATACATCAAGATTTGGGGGCTGGGGGCTTGTTTCCAGCCCTGACTTTTTACACCACCTTGAAAACACAAACAGAAAGCGCTTACCTTGTGTACGGGTTTTCGACTTTCAGTTTGTTGCTCGTCTGGCATACGATCCTTGAAGCGACGGTAACCTCTTTCGGTCATGACATGACGTTTTTCTGCTGGTGACGTTATGTGAAAGCGGGATAACCTGTCTTCTGGTCGATCAGTAGCGGACGTAAACCCTTTCGCATGCAGTGGATCATTCGATAAGGACAGCCTGGAAGATTTGCCCGCTTTTTTCTTAATGACATCCTCCGGCTCTGGCAGAAGTAATTGCACAAATTCAAGGGGTGTTAATTTAGACTTGTTCGAAGAAAATCGTTTTGGACTGTTCTCGACAGGACTTGTCGAACGATACGAAGAGTACCTTTCAGTCGATCCTTCGGAGTTTCTTTCAGAGCTGGCAGAATGAATCTCAAGTGGTTCCACATCTTCGGGCACCGTTTCTTCAGGTGATCTGACCGGGAACTTGCAAGGCGACCACATTCTTGATGTACTCGTGCCATCCGACGACGCTGTTGTGAGTGTGTCACTTGAGTCTGGCTCATCCCACGTTTCCACGAAATCGGGTAGTCTAAGAGCTTGCATCTTTTCAGATGTTGACATCTGATCTAGAGTTGTGATGCTCTCATCATCAGACGGTATACAGGAGGATGTGTCAGTGGAATAAAGTGGCTTTGTTGGCGTCTGCGGTTCCCTTTGTATCTGCATAACAGATTCTGTGAAGGAATTACTACGGGAGGGCCACGCTGGGATGTTGGTTTCACTTCGTTTATTCCCAGGTTGAGGAGGGCTTGGATGTTCTAAGGCTACAAACTCAAACTTCTCTGAGGAAGACCGAGTTGCAGGTAGTTGCTCACCTTGAGGTGTCCCTGGAGAAGGTGGATTTCCCACTGGTCCAAAATCTTCAGACTCGTCGCCATGATGGTAGGGCGTTGGAGTGCTAGGACGTCCATTTGCAACGGGCCGTAAGGTTTCTCGAGATGAAGCCGACCTGTGATCGTCAGAGGCAGATTCATCGGACCAACAACTGGTACTGCTATTGTACGATGACATTATGCTTGCACAATGGCTACTTCACAACGGTATCAATTTCTGAGAATGGGAGTTTAACGATTTTCGGGTATGATGGCTTGCGCGTCTAGTATACTTGAGCACTTATGTTTAAACCTACTTTGCAAAGGCTCAGTACAATCCAGTTTTATGCTGGGTTCTGGGTATTATAGAACATGGGTTTTGCAACTGCTGAAGGCAAACTGCGCCATTTCAAATTTGTTATTTCCCGTCCTTTCAAAGCCGATCCTTTCAAAGCCGAAAAGTAGCTAAAAGTTTAAACTTGCCTAGAAATTAAAACGATTAGATGCCTAATGATACGTAACATCTTCATTTCTCTTAAAATTTAGGAGCCATCAGAAGTGTTAAAAAAAAACAACGGCAAGCCTACCCTAACATCTATCCGCACGGAAGCATTCTGGATCTTACGTTTTATCAACAATTGGGCTGTGCGGTCCTTCTCACCAGCTTTGAAGCTCTCAGTCCTCTTATAACAATACATCACGACGGGATCGCAACAATGAACAAGGACTGGGATCAGCGGCGGAGTTGTGTTAACTGGAAATTGGAAGAAAACAACTGTAATAAATTTACTGAAACAAAAATTAATTAGTAAACAAAAACGAACTCGTTTGATGCTTAAGGTAAGGTTTAACTGATTCACAGTCAACACAGGAAAGGAACACAAATAAACTTTCCTGTACTGTTTCAGATACTGCAGTGTTGATGTACTGTTTAGTCCACGTGAAACCTTACTGCTGTATTCAAACATTTTTACCAGTTTTAGTTTTGCACACGATATTTCAGCTAATGATTGGTTTATTCTACTTGGCTACACGACATCGCTGGAAAATGCTTAAAACCTAATCGTCTTTGTGGGCTTACAACGGCTCTACACGTAATTGAAGTTCCTGCAAGTCTTTAAAAACCTAGAAATGCCTTAGAAAGTAATAATGTAATTCCATGCCTGAAAAAAGGCTAGATAATCTTGAAAAATGATATACGTATCATCAATAAGGTGATGAATGGAAAGATGATGACGTGACTGAAGAACGCTGAAAACATGTATGCAAGAAAGTAGTCGAATGTGTAGCCTTACATTTTTCTTCCTTTGGTTGGGCATGAAAAGTTTTGAAATTTGGGCTCCGACTTTAATTGTATTTACGTTGGATACGTTGGATACAGCAGTACGGTTTCACGTGGACTAAACAGTACAGCATCACTGCAGTATCTGAAACCTTACAGGAAAGTTTATTTGTGTTCCTTTCCTGTTTTGACCGCGAATCAGTTAAACCTTACCTTAAGCATCAAACGAGTTCGTTTTTGTTTACTAATTCGTGCTACTTTGGCATACCATGCAGTTAGATTAGCTTTTGTTAATGTTTTGTATCTTTATCAATTACGGTTTACATAACTATAAGGAAACAAACCCTTTAATCTTCCGTCTAAGTCTTGCGTCTATTTGTACTCGTTGCAAATGCACTTCATTTTGCTCGCTCGTTCAGTGCAAGTCTTTCTTTTGGTTTGTCCGCAGCTCTGTATTAGCGGCTTTGTCCGTTATTTGTAATACTAGCATCGTATCCGGCTTCGCCCGGGGATTTGTTTGACCCGTGGTTGTTTCCCAGTATTTTCTCGGTGCTGCCTGATCGTTCACTGCAACAGTCAATTTTTCTTTCTCCCCCTTTCCGTCAATCCTCTCCCTCCGAAAAGCAATATCGTCATCAAATAGTGGCTCTAACATAAGCACTGTCCCACCAACGGTCATTCCCCGTTCAGGCCCCTCCCCACTCCCAGTAGCGTGCGAAAAATAACTGTCCTTCGTACATGACGTCATTTAAGACATGCCTTTGCGATGACCGCGCAGAGCAAATTGTTAGTCGAGGCAACAATGTGCCAATTTCAACTTCTTTTCAGGGCAACAACGTCCCAGTTTCAAATTCAAGCCAAAGAATTGACACACTCGCACGTTTTCATTGTACCCCTTCCGTGGGTCGTCGTTGCGGTTGCTTCATTTCTGCTATGAGACTTTGGTTTATAATGTAAGAAGAAGAAGATAGGACGGCAATCCAAATGTGCAACGGGCATTTTAGCTTTAACACGGGAGAGTGACGTGAAATCACTATATAAATCAATTGGTAATAAGAATAATGCTTCCTTTTCACGTGGCGGTGAATTGTTGGCTCACTAGCATTGTTAGCATTTGCCTAATCTTCAGCTATTGGCTGTTGCAGACATAGGGCCTTAGGGCTTCGGGAAGATGACCAGGAGTGGTTAACGCTCGTTAAACCCTTTGAATCTTCAGTCGACGCCATGCGTCTGGCGTTTGCCGATTGGCATTGTTGCATAAAAACAATGTTTAAAACAATGTACAACACTCAATCTGGTCATTTAGAGATTTTTAGCCCCTGAACCACTAGACCAATTAGAAAAGGCCTTATGGAGAGGGCACATCTACACAGGGTGGCGTTCATAAGCTCATGATGAAATTCCCTGATTTTTCCAGGATTTCCAGACCAATACTGACAATTTTCCCTGATTTTTTTTGGTCGAAGAAAGGTGCAGAACAGGAATGAAAAAATATTTTTCACATTTCACTCAACTCGCCACAAATATATCTGATTGCTTCGCAAAATCAGAAATTGCACTGTCCTAACTGGTACTGGTAAAGAGCAGGAAACGGCCACAATTTTAACAAAAACTAAAAACTCACTTAACACGCAACGGCCCACATTACTTAGGCCTAAGGACATTTCGCTTTATCAGAAATGAAACAAACAAGCGGCTACAGCGACTTCCTAGTCGCACCGGTCTTCTGTACAGTTCCTCCACTTCCAATGTTGAGGCGCACACCTCTATCATGCACTACAACTGCTGTTATTATTTAATTTAGTTACGTCGAAGCAGTGTATTAAACAATGGACGTTGTAAACAATGGACGCGTCGAAGCAGTCTATTAAACAATGGACGTTGTAAACAATGGATGCGTCGAAGCAGTCTATTAAACAATGGACGTTGTTAACAATGGGCGTTGTAAACAATGGTCGTCAATATCTGGTACTGTTGCGAAGTTGAAAAAAGCGACGGACGGACGGACGGACAAAGTCGTTGCAATAGTCTTCTCGCCGGTTACGACGTACAGAAGACTAAAAGGAAATGAAGTTTTAACTGAAATAAAGTGAAGGTTTTTTTGAAGTAAAAAATTAAATCCGTACTACCTATACTTTATAGGTGAAAGATATTCCGGCAAAAGTTCAAATTCCCTGTTTTTCGGTAAATATTTTTCAAATTCCCTGATTTTTCCTGAATTTTCCAGACTTGATAAATTCCCTAAATTTTCCCGGTTTTTCCTGTTTTTCAGGTAGAACACCACCCTGCTACAGCGAAATACCTGCAAAATGAGCTAAGAACCAGCTTTATAGGACAAATAGTTTAATCAGTAGCGAGCGTACATGGTTCACAGTAAAATCCTTACCTTAATTTCCCTGATCTACATTGTCGAATTTCCCTGACTAAGCTCAAAATCAGCCAATGATAATTCAAGAAAAAAAAAGGCAACCATTTTTGCGAAAATTTAATGGTTCTTAACATGTGGAAATAAAAGCTGCCAAAAAGTTATATTTTTAATCAATTTTGCAACACCTCAGAACTTCAAATTAACACTTAAAAGTGTTTTTTTTTCAGTTTCTTAAGCTTGACAAGCTCATTTTCAAGTGCTTATTCTCCCAATTGGGCATTTTTTCTTAATACGCTTTCTGTCGTCTTCAAGAGACTAAATCTAGTTAAGCTATCTATAACTTTCTTTGCTGATACAGCTTTGGCTTTTTTATTCAGCTTGTGTTTCAGTTCACTGAATTTCTCCTCGTGACGTCTGTGTGAAGACTGCACACTCGCCAGCAATTTTCTCTCTATGTTGATGGATTCAATACCACCAGCTTCTGCTATTGCATCACAAACACGACGCTGATTCACAATAGTTTCTTCCATTAAGTTCTCAACCGGGATGGATGTGTTTGTCGAGAACCCACTCTCCACAGAAACATTACCATGTGAAAGGATCAGACATAATTTCACAACATGCCATAGTTCAGCATACTCGTCATCACAACTCACAATGGTAGCAGCAGTGGCGGGCAAGTACGTTTCGGGCCCGTGTGCAAGTTAACCAAAAGTCTCTTGCGTTTCAATTTATCTGCAATTCTGCATTCTGATTCTATGCTGTGCTGAGCTCTTGCAAGGGCCCTTGTAAGCCAGGACCCGTATTCAGCTGAACACCCTGAACCCTCTGATGGTCCGCCCCTGGCGAGCAAAGAATACATCCAGTCAACCTCACCACTTTTCATTTTCAAGATAAAATCCTGAAACTCATCTTTTAACAGATGCTTTGATGCTTCACACAATGTTGAGTACTGAGCTTTGAACTTTTCTACAACGTTATCAGTCAATGCGGTTAGCTGAATACATTATTTCAAGCAAAATATTTGCACGGGTCTTCCCAAGTTTGGGTGTGTTAAACATAACGGTTGGGTCGAGAGCTGCGAGCCCACGTGTTAGGCTGTGCTTCAGAGAACTTACATACCTTACTAACTCCAGAATCCTTGTTGAAACTTACATTTCTTCCGTGTTTTCGATCACAGCCAAAGCCAAAAACGTCAAGCGCCCGCCACCTGGGACTATTCCACTAATGGAGGGAGGGAGAACTCTTCTCGACAGAAAGCCCTGCAGAGAAGCCACGACGGACCAGCATTGGGGCAGCGGCAGACAGCTGTGTAGAGCTTCTCAAGTTTGTTGTATTAACACAAGTACGCAAGTACACAAGGACACAATAAATTTTTAATTTCCCCGACTTTGCGTGAAATATTCCTAATTTCCCTGATTTTTCCGACTTTCCCCGACTCGTTTTATTACCCTGATTCGTTTTGTTACCCTGACTCGTTTTATTACCCTGACTCGTTTTATTACCCTGACT
>JAHWFP010039423.1:82837-123548 GCA_023313725.1 Lithobius niger | reverse complement strand
AGTAAATTTGTTAACGCTTAAAGCGATGGTGACGAGTATACTCGCCAAAAACACAAGCACAGCTTTGAGTCCTAAAAAAATGTACGTTTTGTATGCTACTGAAATAATTTATTAGGCCAGTAAATTTGTTAACCCTTAAAGTGATGGTGACGAGTATACTCGCCAAAAAAACAAGCAAAGCTTTGAGTCCTAAAAACAGAGTCCAAAATATGCACGAGATGGGTATAATGGAGAAATGACAACAATACTAGGTTCCCTGAACAAGCCGACTTTAGAGACGGCCGTGGCCGAGTTGGCAGAGTCGTGTGCCTCAAGTTAAAGTGGTCCTTCAAGTTCCTAGTTCGAGTGTCGTCCAGGTTACCCCTACTTTTGTAGTGATAGAAAATTAATTCAGCAGTCGAAGGGTTAAAATTGTTTTTGAACGCAATACAGTTTATTGAAAGCAAATAAATGTATGTTTTAAAAGCTGTTCAAATGAATTATTAGACTAGTAAAATTGAATTCGGGTGGGGAACCGAATTAATATTAAATTAAGTTTGAATTTAATGGTGCAAGTTAAGGAGGAGCTTTACTGTGCCTGGTTATTTATTTAACCATGAATTTAAATGGATTTTCCATTACCGTTAAGAAGGGAATTAATTGCTTTGATTCATTTTTTTTTGCTCCATCATCAGTTACGAAATGAAAATGGGAGCTCCCACAAAACCAAGTGGTTTATTCGAGCATTTCAATAATGAGTTAGACACTTGGGAAAAGTATACACAACGGTTAGCCTATTTTTTTAAGGCTAAAAAGATCACGGATGAAGGCCGAAAAATGTTTTGATAGCCTCTATAGGCCGAAAAATGTTTGAATGTATTCTAAACATTTTGGCTCCTGATTCGCCTAGCGAAACAGTCAAACAGTGTACACCGACTTAGTCAAGGCCATATAGTTGACCTTGAGCCTCGCCCAAGTGTTGTTTCTGAGCATTTAATTTTTTTTTTAGACGAAACCAACAAGCGAGGGAGTTGGTCGGAGGTTATATTTCAGCGCTCAAAACAGTGACTAAGTTTTGAGACTTTGATTCAGTCAAAGATGTAAACAAAGTAATGATTCATGATCGCCTAATTGGCGGAATTCATTCTGAATTAATACAGCGCGAATTACTTAAAAAGACTTTAGCGCTTAAAGAATGTATTGAACTAGTTTTATCTCTAGAGGCAGATACTTTGGACCAAATTGAAATTCGGGGGGAGGGGGTGGTTTGGTTAATGCAAATTTTGTTAAATGTAAATTTAATCAGAGCGTTAAAACAAAGCGAAGCACGAGCATCTGCTGTTTTTTGTTGTGGAAAATCCGTTCATATCCACTCAAGGTGCAAGTACAAAGAGTATTTTTCTGGGCATTGTAACGAGATGGGTTATCTAACAGCAGTTTGTAAACAAAAGCCTAGTGATGAATGCAGAAGAGTGGCGGCTCCCAAGAAACCCTCGCTGAAGACAAAATTTCACAAGAAAGCAAATGTTAAATACAGTTACAAAAACGTTAACTATCTGCAGCGCGAAAATGAATCATCTACGACTGAATCTTAAAGTGAAACTGAGTCTTAATTTGAGAGTTGTAGCGATTATCTTTCCAACAACGCAGTATTTGGAAATTTTTCTAGCACAATTAAATACACCAAAGCAGCTAAGTGGTGGATACATTGCGTTATCAATGGAAATAAATTGTTGTTGGAATTAGACAGCATGTGTGATGGGACCATTATTCCTGTTACGTGGTACAAGCAATATTTTTCAGATTGTAAAATATAACAGTGTGGTTTCGCCATGATACAGTTCACTGGCAAAGTCGATAGAGTGCATGGTATTATTAATGTCAAAAGTTCAAATTGGTGACGTAACTCAAGATGTTGGCATGGTACTATCAGGTAATGATAAATGACGTGCATTGCTTGGCCAAGATTGGATTAGTAAATTGAGGATTAAAATGGATAAATTTTGGGATTTACAAAACTATTGTATTAAAGTTATTGAGAAAGTCCTAAAACTTTATCAACAGTAAAGAAATAGAATCAAAATATCCTGAACTTGTTTAACCTGGGTTGGGCACGTTCAGTGGGTACAAGGCTAAGATCCAGTTAAGAGCAGACGCCAAGCATATTTACAGAAAAGTAAGACAAGTCCCATTGGCCTCGAAAGAAAAGGTTAATGATGAAATAAAGCGGCTTGTATCACTGGGAATTTTGGAACCAATCACAACTAGCACCTGGGCCACTCCGATCGTGATCATCCATAAACCAAACGGTTAAGTTCGGGTAATAGGCACTATAGCACTACTGTTAATCCTCAGTTTGAAATCGATCACTACCCTGTGCCAACAGCAGCCGAAACGTTTAGCGATTTGGTGGGCTGTGACACATTGAGACTAATCGATCTCAAGGACGCATTTCTTCAAATTGAGTTAAACAAAGATTCACAAAAACTGTTAACGATTAACACGCCACTTGGTCTTTTCACGTGGTTAAGGGTCCCCCTTGGTTTGGCCAAAATTACGGCCAAAATTGCGGGGTGCCAATCATTTTATGACGATATTTTAGTCAGGGGAAAAGGTCATGAACACCACAAATCTTTGCACGAGTTACTATGAGCTCTGCAAAACTCTGGATTGCGCCTTGGGATTGGCAAAGGACGTAAAGCCAAAGGATCAACAAGATTTAAATAAATACTGATGCAAACCTATTTACGTTGCCTTTTGGACTTATATGTCAGACTGCCTGAGCAGGGAATCGAACCCACGACCTTTGGTTCGATTCCCCACTCAGGCAGTCTGACATATAAGTCCAAAAGGCAAGGTAAATAGGTTTGCATCTTAATCATTAAAAACTTACGGTCGGTATATATATATATATATATACTAGAGGAAGCCCGTGCTACGCACGGGTGGTGTTTGATGCACCGTTAAAAACACTGGGACGATTTCCTTCCTCATGTGTTTGTTACGGAATGCGTGTATCCCGTGTATGTGTTTTTGCGTAAAGGTATGTAAGGGTGCTAGGAAAGGTGTTTTTCGTTAGCTTCACTCCCTCATTCAGCATACCTCTTGTTCCGGAGTCCTACACTTACATTACATATGATTGTTTCCTGCAAAAATGGTTGGAATACGCGTTTGTACATGTGAAATAAATAAATACGCCTTTGTGCATGTGAAATAATAAATACGCCTTTGTACACCGGAAATAAATAAATAGGCATAGGAGACATTGTAAGGGAGGATTAAACAAACGAAGCTTCAACAATCAGCAACAGGGCGAGCGGGCTCATTCTTCCCACGGTAGCAAAGAAAAAGGGCGAGCGACCGACAATGAAAACGGATATGTGCTCTATCAATTACTTGCGGCCGGCTTGTGGCGGCCGTCTTGTGGCCGTCTCGTTGCCGTCCATCCTACGCGACAACTCAATTTTATTAATAAAGATATATATGTGTATATGTACCTCGTCTCCTCTGGAAGTAGGAGGCTAAAAATATGAGAAATGTGTCGAAAGACAGGAAAGTAAACCGTTTTTAGCGTAGGTGTATTTTTAAGAAACGAGAAGGGTCCTAAATGCCCCAAATTAACGAAAATCTAGCCCCTGCAACAATCATGCAACAATCAGCAACAATACCGCAACAATATGTGACGTCATTGATTGTTGACAGATTTTTTCGTGAAAGCTTCGAACGTTTCAGGAACGTGCAGCAATAATGTATTGGGGGCAACGGTTGTTGTGAGTGGCAGCATCTGAATAGCCCGCATTCAAGAATGAAGCACGTGCAGTTCACGGGTGGAAAAGCTGTTGGAGTTGATTTATGGCTGTTTAAAATCCAATACGACAGAAAACCTGTTTAGCATTTAAATTAAATCACATTACACAAAGATACAAAAAAGATTAAATACTAAAAATACTAAATTACGTTAAAGCATATACATTAACAACCGAAAATGGTATTAAAAATATTTTACCTCTGCATTTGCAACATTCCAAACAGTAAGAATCGACCAGTAGTGTACACGTTAAACCAACAGCTGGTTCTCTCCTCATATTTATTACTTTACGAGCAACTTTGGTATGAGTTAAGCTTTGCGTAGGTCTAACAGCTCAAAAATTTCTTAAAATACGTGAAACATGAAAACCAATGTAAAATGTACCAACACAAATTACAACTGAGTGGTGTGTGGTGGTGCCTGTCGTCACTTGTACTGTACAGCTTATGCAGCACAATATATTTGAATTAAAAAAATAATATTGTCCCTCTTCCCCCCGAAATAACCTTAGCAATTTAAGGTAAGTCTATGTTTGTAATGTTTTAAATAGCAACATTCGGCCGGTAGTGTATACATTAACCCATTAGATGGTTCACTCTTTATCAATAATCCAGAGAAGTTGTGCTAAAATAAGTGAAACTAGAAAACCCACGTAAAGTGTGGGGTGGTTGAGATCCAGAGAGCAAAATGAGATACTACTTTGCTATTTTATATTCGTCAAAAATTATAGGTGACAAGTGGTTCCTGTTTCAACGCATCACACGTAGCGGGAAAGAAAATGGCTTCTAAGTGAAAATTCTTAAAATATGTGAAACAAGGAAACCCATGTAAAGTGTGCTAGTAACAAAAAATAAAAGCGACGTGTGGTTCCTGGTGTTCGGCTCTGGCATAGCTTTTACTGTGCAGCTTCCGCAGCACAATTTATTTGAATAAAACAATAATCTGTGCCAAGAGCGGTATAAAGGAGACCCGTAGGGCTCAACAGAGTATCCTTGATAAAATTGCCAAGCATGTTTAGTTCAAGTATGCAGCAACTCGCGTACTACAGCGTTGAAACGGCCTTGTAGCGGGGATGGATAATAGTCCGGAGGATATATCCCCAAATTAGACGAAATTGTGCATTTTATCATAAAAGCATGAAACTTGGCAGGATTGTTGTTTACATCAAATTAAGACTTTTTAGGCGTTGTAGGCATTCCCCTGAATTGCTATGAGCCGCCATATTGGAAAATGGTGGCCAAATTGTCTAAAATTGTGCGTTTTCATTGTAAAAGCATGAAACTTGACAGGAATGTTGTTTACATAAAATTAAGAATTTTAAACGTTATAGGCATTCTCCTGCATTGCTCTGAGCCGCCATATTGGAAAATGGCAGCCAATAGTCTAAAATTGTGCAGTTTCATCATAAAATACGGATGCAAACCTATTTACGTTGCCTTTTGGACTTATATGTCAGACTGCCTGAGCGGGGAATCGAACCCAGGACCTCTGAAATCAAAGGCCAAGGCCCTACCGCTAAGCCAGACTGACACGGCCAAAAGGAAACGTCCATAGGCAGCATTTAACACGCACACATATACATGTAAGCATACACTTTTTCCAATCGCCACTGGAGGGGCGCTTGATTGCACGCCACACACCAGTAAAGCCGAAAGGAACACACAAGAAGCGTGAAATAATGGGTTAAACGGGACAGAAAGCCAATGGGCTCGAAATTGGTTTAACTCATCATAAAAGCATGAAATTTAACAGGAATGTTGTTTACATAAAATGAAGAATTTTAAGCGTTGAGGGCATTCTCCTGAATTACTATGAGCCGCCATATTGGAAATTCGCAGCCAAAATGGCAGTCAAATTAAGTTTTTTCTCTTAACTTCTGAACGAATCAACGGATTAAACTCTTCTCTTTTTCTTCCTGTTGTCCGTAATTAATTTTTTTTACAAAAAAAAACTGAAATAACTTTTCATACGACCAATCATTTTATCTGAAAACCTGCTTCAACGGAATTCAGTGATACGGTATGAATATTTTTTATTATACGATTTGCTTACTTATGGCTTAATAGGCCCCTGACTTTGTGATTAGTACAAAGATGAAACCAACGGCATTCGCCCTTGAAAGCAATTGGAAATAAACCTATCAAAATTATACTAAAATCTAGACACACGCAAGTGCGTCGCCGCCAAGTAGATGATTCATTGTTGTTGATGCTTAATTGTTTGAACGTAATTGTTAGAGTGTAACTTGTCATGTTAACTGTAATGAGCTTATACATGATTTCAGCATGCTGGTGTACATTTTCTGGTGCGGTAGAAATCTTAGGAAATCGTTGGAATCAGGTGTCCAGTAACGAAGAATACCACAACATTAAAGTTTGGGAAGGTGTCTTTTGTGGAGAAAACGTGCCCTCAATAACGTTGATCTGTGTTACTGGCTAGATAGTTTCATTTAACTTTCGAACTATTACTAGGTGCAATTAAGTTGGCTAATAGGATTAACCTTGCGGGCCTTTCCCTGATATCACTACTTTCAAAGGCCGACCCTTTTTAGAAAGTTGGTAGCTTCTCTTATACCAGTTTTGGTTTTGGGTGGATATCATTAATGGGAACAGGCCATTTTCCCGAATTCGACACTTTCAATGTTATTTATTGAAACATTGAATTCCCTTTAACAGTTAGCAAAATTATACACTGTTCCTTTATTGTTCTTCTTGAACTATCCTTTCCAATGATACCAAACATAACCGTAAGTTACTACCGGAAGTGATACTAATGTATTAGTGAAAAGACGCCATTTTCTTTTCAAAATGGCATTTGAATACTACACTTTGAATTCCCTTTCACAGTTAGCGAAATTCCTGCCTTTATTGTTCCTCTTGACATTTCCTTTCCAATGATATGCTAAATACAACCAAAAGTAAGTACTGGAAGTGGTATGAATGAATCATTATTAATGCATAGTAGCCTTTGTGCCGTAATGTAAATGACAGGTTTTTTATAGTGCTCAAAATTGAAGGAATTGTTCACTGTTTGTGAAAAGCGTTAAGTATGGTATGAATGCACATGAAGGGTAACTGGGACAAAAAAAAAGCTATATGATAGCAAGTTCAAAAACCCCTCGAGGGGGCGGTGGAGGGGGCGACTTACTGTCCCCCAAACGGTTCTCTGGCTGTAACTCCTTTACCGTCAACAAATTAACAGCATAACGTGAAGAAGAGACGTTCAGCACACAATTCTGGACGGGAAAGAGATTATACATCTTTTACGCAACAGCAACCCTTGAACCACACAATCGTATTTTAAGTATTATCACCCTTAATTCACACGGACACTCCTTTTTTCAATTGGTTGCTATAGTGATTTTCGTGTTCTAAGTGCTTGCGAGCCCTTTAATAGCTCGAAATGGACGTGCTTCGAATTTTCTGAAAGTGTGGATTCTATTCTCTTCATCAATCGTAACCGAATTTGTTTTTTACCTTAGGTAGGAATCGTCCTACACCGACTGAAAGGCGTAGCGGCGTAGCGGCGAAAGCGTACGGTGATTTTAGAATTCAAAGTGCTCTTGCGAGCCTTCTAATAGCCCAAAATGGACATGCTTAGGGTTTTCTGAAAGGTGGCGATCTATTCTTTCCACCAATCCTAACCGAAATTGTTTAACTTAGATAAAGACCATTCTACAGCCATTAAAGGTGAAGAGGTAAAGGCATAGCAGTGAAAGCGTATGTTGATTTTCGAATTCAAAGTGGTCTTGCGAGACCTATAATAGCCCGAAATAAATATACTCAGAATTTTCTGAAAGGTGGGGATGTATTATTTCCATTAGTCCTAACCGAAATTATTTAACTTAGGCAGGAATTGTCCTACACTCATTTAAAGGATGGCGTAGCGGCGAAAGCGAACGGTGATTTCCGAATTCAAAGTGCGCTTGCAAGCCTTCTAATAGCCCGAAATTGACATACTTAGGATTGACATACTTAGGATTGTACTTAGGATTCTGGCGATCTATTCTTTCCATCAATCCTAGCCGAAAATTGTTTCGCTTACATAGGGAAGGTCCTACACCCGTTTAAATTTGTAGCTGTAATTGATGTAGCGTCTAGTTTCAATTTCAAAGTGCCATTGTAATGCTCACATTTGTATTCTTATCTAAGCTAAACATTTTCGGTTAGGATTGAAAGAAAGAATAGATTCATACCTTTCAGAAAATCCTAAGCATGTTCATTTTGGGCTATTAGAGGGCTCGCAAGAGCATTTGAATTCGAAAATCATCATGCGCCTACGCCATTACCTCTTCACCTTTAAATGGGTGTAGGACGGCCGCTATCTAAGTTAAACAATTTCGGTTAGGATTGATGGAAAGAATAGATCACCACCATTCAGAAAATCCTAAACATGTCCATTTCTGGCTGTTTTTCAGAGTTATGGAAAACAAGTAATTTGGGCGCCATTTTCCAATATGGCGGCTCATAGCGATTGAGGAGAATGTCTACAACGCTTAAATTCTTAATAATTCTAAGTCAACATCACTCCTGCCAGGTTTCACGCTTTTATGATAAAAATGTACGATTTTAGACAATTGATCCGCCATTTTCCAATATGGCGGCTCATAGTACTTTAGGAGAATGCCTACAATGCTTAAAATTCTTAATTTTTGATGTAAACAACATCCCTGCCAAGGTTCATGTTTTTATGATAAAAATGCACAATTTTAGGTATATCCTCCGTACTATAAGGAATCTTCAAGCCAAGGCTGACTGGGGAAGAAATCGCGTGTCTCGCCTCCTGGCTCATTGGCATGTTAAGGCACACGTCGGAAGGGGGATGGTTTTTTAAACGGCGAAGCCATTTTTCGTTCAGTTAATTTGTTTATGAAAAACGAAAAACGCGCACTGCACTCTGATCATTTGCTTGATCGTTTTAGATGTGGAATTTCTGTCAACAGCATAGAGTTGCAGCATATAAGCTTCTCGAGCGTAGCGAGATGTCGCGGAATGAGCGAGCGAAGCAAGCGATTCCGCTAGTCTGTATTTATGTATTTAATTTGGATTGACAAATGCAAACTGTCACAGCCTAAACTTAAGCACCTAGGTCATACCATATAGGCCATGGGCCGTCCAAAAAAAAAACGTCTGGCGCCGGGGATAACAGTCACGGGGTAAATCTACCTCCGAGGTAGTTTACCTCCCGGGGTAGCTACCCAACAACTCCGGGGAAAACTGAAAAGGGGAAAAGTTCGGTGATATTAGTCAAGAGGTAAGTTGAGGGTTAGCTACCTCGGAGGTAGTTAACCCTCAACTTACCTCCCTACTTACCCCTCAACTGATTCGGAGATATCAGTTAGGAGGTAAGTCAAGGGGTAGCGAATGTCAAGCCGTGATTGGTTATACATCTGACGGTGACGTGTTTTGATACACTTTTGAATAAAGCATGGCCCTGATTGGTCAACACGGATAAAGGAGAAGCACCTGAGCAAAAAATGCATTTAACCAGCTGAGCATCTGTCGAAATAAACGGTTCATCAGAATGCTCCCACAGTTAACTGTACCAAAGAACCAAGGAAAAACCACACAACCACCGACAAAACGACCTTCCTTAAATTGATGAAAGCCTATGTGTTCATAACTGAAAGCAAAACCGTTTTTATTTGGTTGCCCTTTCGGTAGAAATAATTAAAAAGGCTTTCAAAATGAAGACTTTCAAAACAAAATCATAAACCATGAAAACTAAGGCAATTCCAGGATTGCAGTTTATGGGCCAGTCATCAATATTTATTTTTACAGACCTATTTCTTTAGACTGCTTTTCGTAGGGGACGGAAAAATAGTGCCTGCCTTTATTTACATCTTCTATTGAACATTTTACTCTTTGGCCTTTTTTAGCGCCATTTCCCCTTTTTTTTAGAGCTACTTGCCCTTTTTGAGTACCATTTGCCCTTTTTTACTGCCATTAGCCCTTTTTAGTGCTATTTGCATTTTTCCCGATGGTGATTCACTCGACCAACCCCCCCCCCCTCTTTTTTTTGAACACCCTTGTGGTCATAATTCAGACTGCACTGAATAGGAGTTAAACGTTCTTCCCTACAGCAATATTGATGTAAATAAACATCGAAATGCTCTGCTTAGCTAATGGAGGTGTGTGAACAAACGCATACGTAGGCGAACCTCTCATTTGAGATATCTTTTGTCAAACTGCTTTTCTGTCAGCAATAAACCCAAAATGTCTGATCCAGAAAGGTAGTACCTATCATTGCCTTTGTTTTTTTTACAAACAAGACACAAGTTCCTGTTTCTTTTTTTTTTACTGACCGCCCTGTATTAACCAAACACGCAATTTCTCGCTTATATTTTACTAACCCGTCCTCCCCCAATGAAAAAAGATGACAGATGGGTGGGTAACAGAAATTATGCAGAAACAGGGAGCTAGATTGGAGAGCATTCTTATGGAATGCATAGATATGTAGTTAAACGACTACTTCAGTGTACTACTTCATCGTTTTTGTACTTATCCTGCCGGATGGCCTCGTACCTTAACCTTAGCTAACTGACCGTCAATTACATTTTCTCATTGTTTACAGCATAGTTTTGTAGTAGTAGAAAACAAAAACGAACTTGTTTGATGCTTAAGGTAAGGTTTAACTGATCCAAAGTCAAAACATCAAAGGAACACAAATAAAAATCCCTGTAAGGCTTCAGATACTGCAGCGTTGCTGTGCTGTTTAGTCAAACCTTATTGCTGTATTGAAATGTTTTTACCGTTTTTAGCTTTGCACACGATAGGTCAGCTAATGATTGGTGCATTTTACTTGGCTAAACAAAATCGCCGGAAAATGTTTAAAATTAATTGTCTTAGTGCGCTTAGCACAACTGTACAGGTAATTCAGGGTTCGTACGAGCCATTGAAAACCTGAAAATATTCTGGAACGTAATAATGAAATTACAATCTGGAAAATTAGTGCTTGCAAATCTTGAAAAATGATATATGTATCACCAGTAGGGTGATGAACGTAAACGACGTGACTGAAGAATGCTGACAAAATTTGACCAAAAAAGCAGCCGAATGTGCAGCCTTACATTATCTTTGTTCGTTTGGGCATTAAAAGTTTTGAAATTTGGGCTCTGGTTTTAATTATATTTACATGTATAATGGTTGGCTACAGCAGTAAGGTTTCACGTGGACTAAACAATACAGCAACACTGCGGTATCTGAACCCTTACAGAAAATTTTATTTATGTTCCTTGGCTGTTTTGACTTCGGGTCAGTTAAACCTTACCCTAAGCATCAAACGAGTTCGTTTTTGTTTTCTAATTCGTGCTACTTTAGCCCATGCGGTTTATATTAGCTTGTTTTAATGTTTTGTATCGCTAACAATTACGGTTTGCGCGAGCCAATACGGAAACACGTTCTTTAATATTCATTCTACATCTTGCTGCTGGCGTTTGCTGATTGGCATTGTGGCATAATAACAATATTTAAAACAATGTAAAACAATCAGTCTCCTTTTAGAGCTCCTTAACCCCTGAACCACTTGACCAATAAAAAAAGGACTCATGGAAAGGGCACATTTACAGAGCAATACCTGCAAAATGAGCTAAGAACCAGTTTTATAGGACAAATAGTTTCATCTGTACAGAATCTAGTAGAAACATGTCGTGCCAAGAACAAGAAGCCAAAAATAAAAATTACGATCCCAGCTTAAGTCCAAATCTCCGATGTGGCAAATTGCAATTATTAAAATTCGGACACATGTTCACCAAGTCCAACAAAGCTTATCTAGACACACGCTAGTGTGGCGCGCCAAGTTCGGCAACAATCATCACAACAAACATCACATCAGTTCAATTGTCGAGGTTGTAAACCATTGCAGCGCGGCGCCATAGCGTCAGTGTCTTATATCTTGAAGAATAGTTGGGCACATTTCAGGTACTTGGGGAAACATAATAATGCGGTTTAAAAGCTTAAATTGTGTTGAAATTGAGAGCAATGACCCACCTGACAAAAATTAACTCGTGTAGGAATGCTAGCTAAGCTGCTTTCAATGCAAAATCTGACCCTCAATAACGTTGTAAATGTGTTACTAGTTCCTAGCTAGCTACTAGCTAGTCCGCTCATCCCCATGTTAATTTCCATAGGGTGATTATTCATCGATACCAAAATAACGGGAAGGTTTTCAGCTATGAAATACGGCGAATGGGTGCAGTACAATACGAACTGCGTACATTTTATGGTTTGGCGCTTGGAGGGCGTAACGGGAATGGCGTAGGAGGGCGCGTAAGTACGAAAATATTGTTATAACCATTGTTAGTATTGTCGGCATCGTCTCTCATTGGACGGCCAAAGTTTGGACAATGAGAACGTGGATACTGACGTACGTGCCTAGACACACACCAATGCATCACGATAAATTTAAACAACGTTGCAAAGAAATTGTATTCGCGTCCAATTCACGAAAAATAAACCAACTGTAAAAACAAAGCAAAATAAACAAAGCCAAAAACTGGTAAAGAGGCCACTAAGTTGAGAGTGGTTCGACCCTTCAAAGGAGTGATACCAATACACCAAATCTAACTAAATAAAACAAATCACAACAAAATTAAAACCAAACCCAAAACCCATAAAGAGATGACTAAGTTGAGAATGGTTCAGCCAATAGGCAAAAGGTAGTAGCAAATTGTTGAAAACCAATTTCTTGTTAACGTGGCACTTTATAGTACAAATCTGCACGATAGTGGAGTTGAGCCAATACACAATTAAAAAAAATGGAGTGATATCATATCAAAAACCAAAACTGGTAAATGGGGCCGCCAAGTTCCGAATGGTTCGGCCCTTCAAGGGAGTGATATCAACACACCAAAACATTCGCCAACTTAATCACACCGAATTATACTTGGGACGTTAAGTGAAAACTGGAACATTGCTACCGAAAGTAGCAATGTTCTAGTTTTCATTTAACCTTCGAATTATTAAGCGGTGCGATTAACTTGGCGAATGTTTTGGTGTGTTGATATCACTCCTTTGAAGGGCCGAACCATTCGGAACTTGGTGGTCCCTTTTACCAATTTTGGTTTTTGATATGATATACTAAATTTGAGTGGAAAATATTGACGGACGGCTGAGAATTATTAAGCATCGAAATTTCGGCTTTAACATGGGAGGTTGAGATCAAACCTCCTTTACTAATATTACCAATGTTTTGTATGGTGAGCCAACGGAGGAATGATAGACAGCTATGCGAAGAGTTCTGATCTCTTGTTTACGTGAAATCACCACGGACACAAGGCACCGTCTGCCTTCACTGTGCTGCAGTGCATTCGTGTCATGCGGAGTAGCTTTCTGACCCCTACCTCTCAAGTTACCCCACGGTCTTGGCCGGGGTAATTGCGGCTCATTTACCCCGGAGCTTGGAGGTAACTTTACACCCGTTCATCCTTCGAAATGGGCTACCTCTTAACTGTTATCACCGACTATTTACCTCTCGGGTTAGTAACCTCCGAGGTAATGTTTGCCCCGGTCCTGAGGGGTAAATCGTCTTCCCTCCCAACTTACCTCCGAACTGATATCACCAAATTCATTTACCCCTCAACTTACCCTCAGAGGTAGGGCTTACCTCTTAACTGTTATCCCCGGCGTGGAAAATGGATTCCGTTGCAACCATCGAGGGGCAACTTTAAACTACTTGAGTACAGTTCCTCTAGCACTAAAAAATTATAATTTAACATCTTCTGGATCATAGGTTTGCATATTATTTAATAAATCTGCTTCAGCAAGCATAATCTGAGTTCATGTATTATGCTTTCCGAAAAATCCACCAAATTTTGCAGCCAAATGGAGTGTTTTCATAAAATGAGGTTTAAAATGTTTAAAAAACGGTGTGGATATTTAGCGTGAAAATATTTTAACATGGATGGCTTAGGTCAAACCGGGTGTAGCCCTCTAAAACGATATCGTGAGCGACGTTTAACAGTAGGTTTAGCTAAATTGCGGGCAGGAATAAATATTAATTTTTCAGTCGAGTTTTGATGCCACAACGTTACTGTAGTGTTTGTCCATGTTAAACCTTTAATGCTGCCTTCAGATGTTTTGACCCTGCTCTTAATTGAAGAGATATGAAGCTCCAGTAAGAAGAGAAATAAACCAACACCTGTCGTAACATACGAGGGAATACTGTAAAGACCGGTGTGCGGGCCCATCACGGCGAAAAATCGCACTTGTCAACATGTGGTTAGGAATCAAACCCAGTTTCACAAGTCAACGGCTTTAACCGTGAGATTACCACTGTTAACACAGTGGACACCTATCAGAAGACCAGGGTTTGATTCCTTGCTACATGGTGATACATGAACTGTTTTCGTCTAGATGATCACATCAGAGATGGAAGTGGGTTACCTTTTCATACCCACGACCCACTTGACCCACCTGATCTACTCGAGCTCTGACCCACTTGACCCACCCGAAAAAGAATAAAATGTGACCCACGGTCCGTGACCATCCTAAGCTACGATAAAATTAGAGTCTTCATGACGGCCTTTTTCTAGGACCTTTGGAAACCCTTCTAATTAAAGCTTCTGTTTTATTAGCCCCCCCCCCCATCCTTCGCCCCCCGTGCCTTTATTTTGGGTTTTTAGCCTTCTGGGGAAAACTATGTACGAAAGTGTTGGAAATTTTTTTAAAGAGTACTAGTAAGACAGCTGAAGTTTCAAATAACGTACTTAACAATTACCGTGGGTTGGTGGGTGAACGGTCTTGACCCATGACCTACTCGACCCACGATACGAATGTGACCTATTTGAACCACTGACCCACCAACCCATGGGTCAGTTCCATCTCTCGACCGCATAGGCTACTGGTCTTACTGCACACTGTTCCTGGAGCAACAACGAATGTTTCTTTATATACTTTATTTTATTCATTTTTTTTAACAACGTAGGAAAGCTAATTAACGACTTATATACATTGTATTAATTCCTTCTTGGCTAAACCTATAATATCGCGTACTCAGGCCGGACCACTATTTTTTATTATCAAATTTTCTTATGGTGGCCAAAAACGCAGTGGCGTGAATGCTACCCAAAAAGTGAATTTTTTCCGGCTTATTTCAATTGTTTCATAGTTGTTTTAGGTTATGAACGTTTATAGGTTACAAGACTCTGAAGGATGTTTTAGGTTACGAGAATCTGTATGTGTACCGTGCAGTGGCGCACCCACATAATTTGTTAGGGAAGTAGGGGAAGCAAAAAAATTATAATTCACCTAGGAAGGAGGTGAGGGTAGTTCCTCAGAACCCTGTAGCCCCAGTGGCGTAACATACAGGTATGCCAAGCACGCCATGCATACGGGCCTAGACTTTAAGGGGCGCAGCTGGTCTGCGAGCAGCCATAAGAAATACGCCTACAAAAAAGTTCCGGCTTAATGATAAGTAACTCTATGATATGATGAATAAATAATCAAAAATGAAACACGAAGGCCATGAATACGTTTTCTTTACTAACCACAATAGGAAAGTGAATTATTTTTAAGATACTACATTGTCCATCCACAGTCTGCAGCATCTCATGGATGGTGTCAACTGAATAACTGATTTTGATGACATCAGTTTTAAAAAATTTCAAAAAAGAGCTAAGAACTTAAACAAATTGGCAATATAAAAAGAAAACTTATAGCATGGGAGCTGTCATTCCTTCATAAATGTGCACTTCTTAATGTATTCTTCTTGTTAATTGCATTAGCTGAAACCAGTCCGGTTTTGTGCTCTTTTTTACGTACCGTTTCATTCTTTCCAGTTTTGAAAATTATAACATCAGGAAGCATCCGCTGCATACAAGCATTTGCTTCCCGGTGGATTTTGTAAAGCTGCAACTAAAATTAAGAAAAAATACCTTGCTAAAATTTCCATGCACCAGATATAATGAAAATCTGTTATCCGTTTTCATGCATTAGAAGTCTTAGTACTTATTGTGTCTGATAAATAAATATGGAAGGAGGGGGAGGGGAGACCAAATTCCTTACGCCACTGCATAGACCATCCAATTGTCAGCAATTTTTGTGCGTTTGCTTGGTTAAAAATAGGGAAACGTGTAATTCGCATACAATTACACATTTCAACATATTGCGGGGAAGGCAAACCTTACAGCTGACACTCTAAGCTGCATGTCCTTCCCACTAAACATAAATTTAATGATGAAACTGAACACTACCAAGTTTTTGGCAGCACAGTCCATCGAAACATTGCGTATCATAGGGGATAAGTTAGCTAAAGCCACTATCAAGGACACTGTTATTTCAAAGGTTTTGAAATACACCAAACGTGGGTAGCCTGCAAATAGCAGTGATCCAGATATTAAACCGTACTTCATACGTTGCAATGAAATTTTCATTGATTGTGATGTATTATTCTGGGGGTTCTAGAGTTATCGTACCTACTCAGTTTCATAGGCAAGTACTGAAAGATTTGCACAGTGGACACTGTGGCATTGTGAAAATTAAAGCTTTAGCCAGATGAAAATGTTGGTGGCCTGGTAATGATGACCAGTTAGAGAAAATGGTAAAAACCTGTGATGCATGTCAACAAAATAAAGACGAAAAGCTGGTGGGACCCAAACATAACTGGGAATACCCCCTTAAGCCGACAGAATGTGTGCACACAGATTTTTGCAGTCCACTGGACGGGCATATGTTCTTAATCATTGTTGACGTCCGCTCGAAATTTCTTTTTGTAAAAATAATAAATGCCACAACTTCCAAAAAAATTATAGAAATTTTTGAGGACCTTATGACTGAATTTGGTTTAATTTCTAGTTTAGTCACAGACAATGGACCTCAGTGGACGAGCCACGAGTTCACCTTTTGTCCTGTTTATTAACGAACAGCCTGGAATTTTTGTGCGAAATTTTAAGAAAGCCTATAAGGCTGAGCAGGCTGAGGATAGTTCTATAAGACAAGCAGTAAATAACTATTTAATACCGACTAGAATCACCCCAAACTCTACAACGCAGCGGGCCGAGAAATCAAATCTAAACTAGACTGACTTTTTCCATCATCAGTGAAAATAGTGCATGAAAAACAGTACAACCAGATAAAGAAAACGTTGAATAAAGCTCCTTTTAAATTAAATGAAAATTCCTTAGTCTGGGCACGTAATTACTCCAGTACTTTAGGTAGAAAATGGGTGCCTGGGAAAATTGCGAAAGGGCTCACTCGCAGTTTGAAATAAGAACCGAGCAAGGAATGACGATGCAACGTCATTCTGCACAGATAAGAGCTCGTGAAAATGATATATCACCTGATGCCGATCAACCAATGAAAAGTAACAAATGTAGATCAGGTGGTTACTTCCCCGAACCGACGAATCACGTTCCAACTGATATGGGTGCTGCAATTAGCCAGCATAGTCGATCACCCAAACAAAAAGTGACACTTAAAAGGGGAAGCCACAATACGTCAGTGGAGGGAAGAAACTCGTTGCAGATATCACCAAATCCGAGCACTAGCATCTCCACAAGTCAAATTAATAAAACTCCACAACCAGAAATAGTAACTACTGCACCAGTTTTGGGCTCTGCTAAAAAGAGGAAAAAACGCAAGCATATTGTTAGCCCTGCTGTTTTGGCACAGCCTCCGATTGGCGAAGGCCAGCCGAAAGTTTGAGAATTAAGCCTATAAAACTAGAACTGTAAACTGAATAATTAACTTGTTTTTTTTTACAGTAACCAACAACAATAATTTTTTGTGAACCGCCCCAATAACAGTAATTTTAACTTTAACAGTAATATGACTGATAGGGTAAGTAGACTGTACATGTATTGTCCCATTGTTTATCGTGTGCCTTTTAACTTGTTCTCGAGGTGAGAAACATGTTACATCTCCTGTTGATCATGCACCCATACACATTGCAAATTGTTTCGGAGGCCGAAAACATGTTTAGCCATCCTGTATGTGCATGAAATTGATCGTAGCCTACGTTTTTAAAATTGGTATGAAATTAATTCTGTTATTTGTTTATATGTATTGCATATCCAGTATCCACCACAAGTGCTGTGAGGCTCTATGGACAGCAGGAATTCAAATAAAACCAACATGGGAAACAATATAAAAGTAGATGTCATCATACTAAAGAGATGCCATCAAAATACATCTGAAGTTAATTACAATACCATTGCCAGATGCCATCATCCAGATATAAACAATGCAAGATCATCTGAAGTTATAACGATGACAGTAACCAAGTCATCTTCCAGTCATGCTCTTTGTATCTTAGTAATAAGTAGGCTACTCTCGGTCACACAGGCCTATTTCTTACAGGCAGAGTGCAGACAAACGGTCTGAAACCCTCAAATCATTTGATTGGGTGTCATTCAGCATGTGACGAACTTGACGAATATAAATAATTCGGGAAAGAATTTGCATAAAGAGTTAAGAATTGAGAAATGATCACGTTTAAGAGGAATGAAAATGAATTAATTTAATGAAATTAACACGAAATGAATAACCTATGTATATAATGTTTACACAATGATTTTACAAGTTACAATAAATAATGAGTTAGGAAAATATTAATGTAGTTACAAAACTAGACATCAAGCAACACGCAGCAGCTACATCCAAAACCACCGGCATTAAATATACCCACAACTGGTCGTAGGTGTGCACCAAAGCAAAACTGAGGCGGCAAAGCCATAAAGAGTCGCGACAAGTTCACTGGAGCTGCTAAGCAACTACAGTTCTCTACCACAGGTTTGGTACTAGAAGGGAGCCTAGTTTCAAGTAAGGCCATAACATCAACTTTTTTACCTAGACATTCCACTTCCTCTAGGCTTATTCCCAATACCCTTCACATTCCATGTACAAAAAGTAAACATAAATCAGACTCAACCAGCTCAGCCATCGGTCCCGACACATCATTTACTACTGCTCCATCAGCACCAACACTTACAACTACACCTATCGTTGGATTTCCGTGCAGACCACACTATCGTACTCATTCCCATGCCCTGCATTTAGAACAGACACATGCATAATCTCTTTTTTTTAGCTGGACGTTAACATCTTACTCACTAGAGCCAAGCTATTCGACAATCATTTGTAATTCACTTCCTGAAGAGACAATCACACATCTGTAGTGCAGACAACCTCATAAGCGACGAAACAGTATTGCACTCCGTGGTTCTAACCTTTGCCATCAGGGGTGAGTTAAAAATGAACGGCCATTCCTTTGACGGCTTACTCCAGTGCACAACCCAACGAACCTCAGCAGAGGGGGAGGCAGAAGCACTAGGCAGGGCACACACTGTATGCACATCGAGTAAGACACACCTAGATAACACATTAGACCACTGAAAATTAATTAAGTGGTTCTCGGGAATGCACATATGGGTTTTTTCTTAGCACAAGAAACATTTTTTACGACATTTTCTAAAAAAAAAAAGTACCAATCACGCATCATCACTTTTACCAAACATTACCTGGAGTTGATGATCACATCAGCTCTTTGCTCCATTTACATGATCGCTTCGAAACGAATTTTAAGGGTCATTCAGAGGCATGTCACAACTAAAAACTTGGATCTAAAGAATGATTTTTATCAAATGTGTAACTTTTGCATGCTGATCCTGCCATTAAAACATAGATATTGTACTCCACAACAAAATGTAAGCTACTGATTTCGTTTTGTTTGGTAAAAAAAAAAGTCTTCCCCGTAGCTGAAAAATCACCAATAAAATGAAAAAAAAACACCATCCGCTCGCATCAGTTTTTTTTTAGTATCACTCCCGAGAACTACTTAATTATTTTTGGCAGCTTTAGGCAAAACAGACAACCATTCACGAACCATCACACGAAGCCAGGGCTTGAGAGAAGACAGGAAATGATACAGGAGCAGACACTGGACGCACTATCGGACCGCCACCGAAGTTCTCTTTACCCTCCTCATTCAAAATATTGCTGCCACCTGACACAACACGGATAGGTCATAAAACGAGCTGAATACAGGGTGCATCGTGGGAAACAAAGGAACAGTAGTCAACAGACTGACGAAATCTGCATACATGTCCACGGATTGCGCATCTTAGACAATGAGGTGCCCTGTCAGGGCCGCTCAAAGTGCCGGGTCCCCCCTAACACCTACAATGTCCGGGACCTCCTCAAGCATCATTGATTCTTTAAGCTTCAGAACGACGCCCTTCACACGCCTGAATGATAATGCCTCAACCCTTCAGTGGTGAGGAACTCGTATCTCTGTTTGACCATAGTGCCATAGTTCAACAGACCACAACCAATATCTTGTCCCGACGCTTTAAAAGGCAACCAGTGCACCTTGATGTGCACCAGACTTTCGTGTAAATAAAAAAAAATGTTTGCCTTATATCCACTCAGAAGCAACGTCTTGGCTTGCTTCACTTTTTAAACTTTGCTTATGGGCAGGCAAACATGATCTGGGATATATATTTTGCCCGCAACCAACACAAACCCACTATACTTTTCAAATCCACAATTTCTGCAAGAGCATCTCTCAAATACTCTACAAAGTACGGTATGGCAGCTGGTTCTGCGATGATAACTAGGGAACTTTGCTTAAATTTGCTGCAGGAAATTTGTTGGTATCAGTGGTTTACCAAGCGATAAGCACGCAACAACGGTAGAGCATGCAATGATTGTTGCACTGACAACTTTGAAACAATTCAACTCAGCATTGGAAGTCCACATCTACGCAATAAATAAATCGTCCTATAGTATCAGGCTGCCAATATCGAAATTAACACCACGTCGTTATTGGGTTTAAAACTGTAAACTTTTAAGTTAAACTTGGATACTTTCATTTTGCTTATCATCCAAATCAACAAAGACAAACTGTTTTAACTATTTACTGTTACAGGGCCTAAGAGGTCCGCGGCCTTGAACTCTCTCTAGGCTAAAAACAGGCAGCCATACAGCCACAAAGCCAGAGCTGAGTGCCATCGACAAATACAGAGAAAACTAAAACGGTACAGGTTCCTTAAATTAACTAAACAGACCTACCCGATGCACAACAAAAGGCAATAACTGGACGTAGCTGTGCAAGGGAAGCCACAGCGTAGGGTGGGACGCTTAGAGCTTGCTGCAGATCACTGCCAAAATGAAACTTGTCCATCATGGTTCGTTGCAGTGCCAACAATAGCAATCAGGCAAAGAGAAAGTTCGCTACCGTCTCTTCGGTGTCACAAGCTTGATGGTGTCACCCAACCCAGGCAGAAGTAGTGGCCATGTAAATAACAATGCCCTGTATGGAGCCAGGATACCAGTCAAGCAGAACACCTGGGGTAGCACCCAGAAGTTGCGGGGGCGGGGCGTGGTGGGACGAATCGCAAATAAGGTGCACCAGGTCTCACTCGCAATTCACTCGTGCTCCCACTTCCCATGCCTACACCACAATCACAAGACACAAGTCACAGGGTACCAAGGTACCAGCTGAGTGTGCAGCATGGCCATTATTGGCTAAGTCATGCGTTGTATCATACACATACCTCCCACAATGCCCCAGGGTCCAAGACAAAGTAACACGCTCACGCCATTGTGCTTTAAAAAGCTTCCATACCGAAGGGTTACTTTCTGTCTAGCTACTGACGCATCGATGGAAGAAGCATATGCCAGAGGCAGAGTCAGACCAAATGACAAGGAAAGAGGGGCACATTTCCAATGCGATATCAAGCGCTGTAGAAATGGCCACCAACTCCAGGAATGTAAAAATTTAGGAATGTAAGGCTAGGCTTCATACCAGGAATGTAGATGCCCACCCCGTCTTCCCAGCTCTCACGATGGAAGGAGACATCACAAAAGATTTCTCCAGCCACTGGGTTTGGTTGCACGGTGAAGGGCTGCTCTACCTTTGGACACCACACCCACTGACAAGGGGGGTGACTCAAAGGAGTAGAAATCAAAACCGTGCAAGAATGGGCTCATGAGAAGAGAGACCCCAAGATTCACAGAACCAAGACTAGCTCTAGCTAGTGATCCAACAAGATGCTAATCAGACAAAATTTTACCAACCACATCACTGCACCTTGACTCAGGCTATGGACACTAGTGATGCAAAAGCCTCAGCAGATCGAAGTTGCTTGGGGAGGTCACCTTCCTCAATATCAAGGGTGTGTATGCAGGCAGAAGGAACGCATCCAGTTACGACATGCAAACATTCATTAACTTACACTTGGAGACTGGTAATCGCACTCCTCGACTCTGTGAGGAATGGCAGATGAAAATTCACTCAAGGGCAAACGTAAACCTGATAAAAAGAAATCACGGAAACGTCTCACAGTCAGTTTACTGTGCGACAGCATTTTCAGAGTCCGCAATCTATTAACACCACTGCCCTTGACAGTAATGACATCCTGCCCATATCAACTGTAACATCACGACTCCCAAGTACCAGACTTCTTTAACCGTGGTTATCCAGAAGCCCCAACTACACAAGAAGCAGCGATCAGAGAGCCATTTGCAAAGATGACAGCCTCTGTCGCATCTGCGGACAAGAAGAGTCCTCGACCCTCTAAAAGATCACTGGCCAACTTAACCACCTGCTGGCTCCATAACACCAGACAGAGTCTTAATAGTTAAAACTTAAGCTACATCTTCAATCCTGTCATCAACCAGTCAAACGTTTGCACCAGGAGTGGAGACTTTAGAACTTGAATCCCTGTCACCGGGACCAGAAGTAGTAATAAAAAGCTACGCTATGCAACGGAAGTGGACAAGACGCCATCTTGGATCACGTCACACCTGGTGTAGGTGCGTTCCGGGTAATAAAAAAAATAAATAAAGAGTAAAAAGAACAGAGCAAAGATACGTTGCCCAGTGGAAAGGGTAGTAAATTTAGGGACCCGAAATTCATTTTTAGAACCACTCTGGGCTACGATGTAAAAATCTCACAAGATTCTGTGTATTTAAAATTCTGCGGAAGCCCTGAACTGTACTTGATGATACCGCAGATTCTGGTAATGAGTTCCATGGCTCAATTACCCTCAAAGAGAAAAAGTTACTTCGGGTATTTGATCGTGTAGATTGTCGATTTAGCTTCAATGAGTGGCCTCGAGTAATATTTGTATTGGATGGGTCGAAAAAAGTAAGCGTTAATGGATGATGCCCATGTACAATTTTGTACGTAAGGATAAGATCAGTCTTGAGGTGCCTAAGCTCAAGTAACTCAAGGCCTGTTATTCGAAGGCGTTCAATATATGGGACGTTTCGCAATCTAGGGAGTGACTTCATAAACCTACGTTGAACGGACTCAATCTGGTCAATATCTTGCAAAAGGAAAGGCGACCAAACTGGGCTAGCATACTCCTATATCGGACGCACAAAGACCTTAAATGCCCAAACTTTAATCTTCAGGTCCCCGGCTGAAAAGCAGCGTTTTACAATTGCTAGGCGTTTATACGCAGCCGCAGTTATTTTGACACAGTGAAGACCAAACTTAAGGTCACTACAGAACCAGACGCCCAAATCTTTAACAACATCAATATTTGGAAGAACGTGCTTGTCTAATGGGTAGGTTCTGTTTTGATTCATTCTTCCCAAATGCATAGTTTGGCATTTGGGAATTGAGATCGGCAGTTGCCATTCTATAGACCATTTTACTACCGATGCAATTTCGTGTGAAAACGAGTCACAATCGCTCTCACTGATAATAGGTGAGTCAAGCTTTAGGTCATCAGCAAACTTCGAGAGGACAGTCGATGCATTGCAACTAGTTAAATCATTTAAGAATATTACAAAAAGGAGTGGGCCCAGGACAGAGCCCTGAGGAACACCACTAAAGACTGGTAGTAGGGAGGAAACCGAGTTACCAACTCGGACCTGCTGTCTTCTGTCCTCAATGAAGGACGAAATCCAATTAATGAGACGACTGCCGAAACCAGATTGCTCAAGTTTGAAAAGTAACTTAGAATGAACCACAGATTCAAAAGCCTTGGAGAAATCAAAATAAACAATATCAGATGGCACCCCAACAATATCAGATGGCCGAGGTCCACCTGTCAAGACTAAGTAGCAATTGTATAGTAGTGGAACGACCTGGTAAGATTCAAACTGGTCGGGGTTCATTAAATCTACAGAATCTATATATGCTTGCATAAAGTCGCGTATCAATGTCTCCATTATCTTGCAAGGGACAGATGTCAAAGCAATTGGGCGATGATTCTTAGGGTCAGACGCTTCGCCTTTCTTGTAAATTGGTATGATAATAACAGTTTTCCAGATAGAAGGCAGAGAACCTTCTTCCATTGAAGAGCTGAAGATGACCAAAAGTGGGTAGCTGATTTCATTAACGATCTGCTTGTAGAAGTGGGCCGAAAAACCATCTGGACCGACTGCGTGACTGGGATTCATCTTGTTAATAACTTGTTTCACAGTATGTTCAGTAAATCTTAACTTGTGGTTAAAATATCCACTGGTATCAGTGGACAGATTGAGTGATGGGGCAACATTGTGGTCATCAACCTGTCCGTTAGAAACAAAAAGGTGATTCAGGACTTCTGCTTTCGTAAGATTTTTAGTCAGAAAGTCATTTCCAACTTTAAGAGGTGGAAAGTCTCTGGCAGTAGAAGTTGTTTCACGATACAACCTAAATAGTGCCGAAAGGGTTCCCTCTTTAATTGCCGATTAAATATGGTCACTATGCCACTTATTAGAAGTCGAGGCATACAACTTTCGAACGTTATTGTAGGACTGTAGATAATCATTGGTAGGTGCCGACTTATAGGTTCGCCATAGTTTTAGTTTACGATGGCCAAGGTTTAAAAGGTATCGAGGTAGTTTCACCTTTTGATGTTTAATGTTACGTGAGATGGATTGACATTGACCGACTTCGTCTTGAATAATTTCAAGGAACACATCCCATGCTTTATTCGCAGTCAGTTTGTTTACTACTAAGAGAGTGTGCCAATCAAAGTCAGCAAGGGAATGTCTTGGCTGTCGAAGTCAATCGTACCTGTGCGAAAGGTCCCTCCTGTCAAGTTGGGTTGGGCACCATGCATAATAAATGAAACCATACTATGGTCACTTGTACCCAGGTGATCGATGACCCTAATGTCCACCACCAATCTATCATTGTCTATAAGGACAATGTCTAAAATATTATTGCCCCTCGTGGGTTCGGTGACTAGTTGATGTAAACCTTGTTCAATTACTGTATCCAAGAAAAGGCGGTGTGGTTTTTCGGATGCACTAAGTAAATCCCAGTTAACTGAGGAAAGGGTAAAATCGCCTAAAACGATATTTGAGCATGAAGAGTTAATGTAAGATTTAAAAAAAATTAAAAGTGTTAGTTACGCACTGTTCATTTCTGCTATTAGCTATATAACAGGCAATAAAATTTAACTTTACTGATGGCATCAACACACACATTGCCTCAGACTCAGCAGACATGCGAACATTAACTATGCTTAATCCTAAACGGTACCCAATCAGAATGCCACCTCCCCTTGATCCATGGTCACAGCAAAGAAAGCCATATGGGAAATTTCCAAGAATCATTGAATCTGTGACACCCTCATGCAACCAGGTTTCAACCACACAAAGCAAATCATAACAATCAGTAGCAAGAATAGCTCTAAAGTTCCCCAAATTCTGCACAAGGCTACGTTCATTAATCAGAATACATCGGATGCCAGAATGAGCATTGGTAACATATTCAAGATGGGACAGCGAGTTTTGATTCCACGTTAACGAGTTTAGTTTTCCAGACAAAAGTGAACCTGGTTTAGTTCTTTTTGAAGCAGGTGTTTACCTTTTTTTGCCAGATGCAGTCTATCTCTTGAAAGAAGTGTGTGATCATCACAAAGTTCCTTGTCAATTGAGACAAAATTAAAACCGGAAGCAATACAATGCTGACACAGTGTCCTTGTCTGCTGCACGATACTGTGGTCCAAGGCGTGGTAAAAATCCAATAAAAGTAATCTTCGATTTTGGTCTGTGGTCTTTAATTATTTTTGCGAGGTGCATAAGTTTGTCTGTAATTGTTTTTGGCGCATCAAAAGTTACATTATTGGAACCAACACAAATTATGAATGATACTCCTTGATCAGTTTCCCGAATAAGCATTGACAATTTTTCGATCAAAAACTCAACCCTTTACACCTGGAAAAGTCCATGCAGTAGAACGCTTGTTAGTATTCTCTCTAAGGCCCCTACAATGGGAATCTCCTATAATAATTGATTGGCTATTAGAGGAAGGGCTAGAATAGATTGAATTGGAACTATTTTCATCAACAGCTTGTTTAAGATGTATTGCTGGCCCAGATTTTTCTGGAGAACCTGGTTTGATCGTAGTAAGTTCTGTTTTTGACACAGTGACTCAACATTGGTATTATTTTGGCTGGAGCAATCTTTGTTTGTGGATTCACTGTTGTTTAGTTTTATGGTTGATTTGTGTCTACGATTTCTCCTACGAGTCACATTCGGAGGAAGGGAGGCCGAGGCAACTTCAAGAAGACTGTTATAAACTTTACTTATGCGATTATTGGTGCACTCTTCAATCCTTTGTTTGGTAGTCTGCACGTTGCTTTCCTGCTTATCTTCTTTACAGGAACGATGTAAGCTGGATCAATTTATGATCTAATCGACTATCTGATAGGTCAACAGTTGGTTCCAGGCTAAGTTTATCGTTGTTATCATAGTAGCGTAGGACAGGTTCATTTTCGGTTCGGCTAGTCAACACAAGTTTTGATTCAAGATGTTTCATAATATAAAAATATAAAAAAAAAGGTTGCTGTTAATATTGACATTATTCAGGATAGCAGCGACCATAAATGAGCAGTACTAATAAAATCAAACCCATCTTCAAAATGGATGCTATTAGGGTCGGTTTCAGTTTTTGCTTTTTTTTTTTAAATATTATACTGTGTATTTGTCTAACGTTCACCATCATTATTTCTCTTTTTAAAAATTTGTTTTATCATCATGATCTTTATCATCATGTTCAGAGAGGACACTAACCATGTAGCAAGTAGCTTTCCTTAAATAAAGAACGAAATCACAAGGTAAAGGGCTAATGAAGCAAGCAGTCTGCATTAAAGACTGGCCTTGTGAGGATACACAATACACTAATACAGAAAGCAAAGACTACTGCCCCGACTGGGACTTGAACCCAGGACATCCCGTTCACTAGCCGGGCACTCTAACCCCCGCGCTACCGGGGGGCGTACTGGCTACAGGCTCCAGCCGAGCTAAGTAGCTGTTCAATCTTTTTTAGTGGTGACCTAAAGCTCACAAACAAACATACAAGGAGGGAAAGCAACTTTGCTCCTTGTATGTTTGTTTGTGATCTTTAGGTCACCACTGAGAAAGATTGAACAGCTACTTAGCTCGGCTGGAGCCTGTAGCCAGTACCCGTCCTGGTAGCGCAGTGGTTAGAGTGCCCGGCTAGTAAATGGGATGTCCTGGGTTCGAGTCACAGTCGGGGAAGTAGTCTTTTCTATCTTTCTCAGACTAGTGTATTGTGTATCCTCACAAGGCCAGTCTTTAATGCAGACTGCTTGCTTCGTTTACCTTCCTTTTTTAAATTTTCTAATGTTTATCACGCAATTGTCCTTTTAACGTTCCTTGCCTGTAATATATAAACCCTCCCCCATTTTTTTTTGTATTTATTGAAACGAGGCAGTCTTCAGTTCACTACTACAAAACACTAAGAGCTGTCCTGTCTACTGCAACAGGGCTATCTACAGTACTGGCCGGATCTTGAATGAAAAATAGCATTACAAGACTGGTTTGGGAATATGACCGCCGAAAGTGCCGCTGATGCAATTGAGTTGCCGCATTTTGTCAACCGAGGGCGACACCCACTGTACAAACTGCCAACGAACTTGTTGCTTTTTTTTGCAAACGCAGTGAAATAGCTTAACTGTGGCTGAGTGATATTTTTAAACACCATTTAAAAATACTCTTATAAATAATAAAAAATTTGCCATCAAAATGTACGTAAAAATTTAAATTATTATTTCAAAAACCACCACTAGCTGGCAATAGATGTTGCGTCGCACCGTACAAAGTTGCTACCTCGAAGAACAGACCTCGACGAAATTTACCGGACGTGGCGGCCATTTTGTGTACCCCCTAATATCGTTGTAGAGCGGGCCAGTTTGTTTAGTGGTCATGACTGCAACGAAATAGTTTGTTTATTGTTCGGTAGATGGCAGCATAAAACACCCGCCAGCATGAGAGGCCTCCACAAGGAAGCCAACAGACAGGCTGCTCGTTTTGACCTTGACATTGAGAGGATGTGCGATGCAGTGCAGCCCAACCACTTTTTGCTGTTCATTTTTGTCCTTAGCAGTAGTTTCATAATTATTATTATTATTATTATTATTATTTATTTCACAATCGGACCACAAAATGATCCAAACAAATATCAATTAATGTAGGTTTAACTGGCCTAAGCCATACAAATAATCTGGCAATTGCAAACCCAGCCAAAGCTAGCAAAAAAATAAAACAAAACGGTGTTTGTCGTCAACTACATTGTGTCCCCATACAACACGGAATGCCACACATTCAAGGGCGGATCCAGAACGAAGTCTTAGAGGGGGCCGCAGGATGATTTTTCTACATTTTCGTGCATTTTTGGCGTAGTTTAACTGCGTTTTGTCAACAATTTTGGCAATTTTCCATTGATTATTTGCGTTGGAGGGGGCCGCAGCCCCCTCGGCCCCTCCCTTGGATCCGCCCTTGCACACATTCATGGTACTCCCTCTTTGACTAGCAAAGTGGGTAATCGTGTGTACAAGAGTGTTGGTGGACGCCAGCACCCCTGAGCGGAAGCCCCAAACTGCCTTCCTCCTGATAGCAGTAGCCGACAAGAGATTGTTCTCCACCAGCAGTTGACTGGCGCTTGACCATGCTGGCCGACAGTGGATCCGTCTCACGGCATTATTGTAGCAAACACGAAGCTTGTTCATGCTGGCTTTTCTGTAGTCAATCCACAAGCTGCACGTGTATAGGCTGGCACAGTAAGCTTTCAGCAGGCGGTTCTTAACAAATCTGTCACAAGTGCCAAATTTAGCAGCAAGTGTGTTCCCAACAATGCACAATGCACGACACTGCCGGCGAATGTCTGCGTCATCACGTAGGTCCTCACTGATAATGTGCCCCAGATACCTAGCACTCTGAACAAATTTCACTAGCTTGCCAGCAAGGAAGATCTTTGGTGGTGTAAAGTTCTTCCATCTAATACAAACATAAACGGTAATCTTGTTAATCATTAAAAACTTACGGTCGATTTATTTACATGTGTCTCTTTTCCTTTGGAAGTAGGAAGGCCACAAGTGTGAGGTGGCAGAAGATAGGAATTTAATCCGGATGTCGTTTAGACGTATTTTCGAGGTTCTAGGTGTGTTTCCGACGAAAAAAGCCAAAAATCCCCTTTGGACCATTGTTGAAACTAATTTTTCGAAGTGGATTGTTACCTGCGGAATATAACGTACTAGTTGTGCCCGTGCGCATGCTGCGCCCCCCCCCCCATCCGCACATCCCTGCTCCCCCTTCCCCTGCCGCACCCCGTTCCTGCACTCCCATAGTGTGGGTTCTGAATATCTCTCCGCCTCCCTCTGGCACCTCAGGTGTTTGGTCTTTGGTTTTAAATTTATCAAACCGAAGACCGAACAAGTAAATGGCTCCCACATATGCCCTCCCCCCACAATTACTTTAACCCCCAATCCCCACACTGCTGCCCCCTCCCGGATTCGCATACGTGTTCCCCCATACACGCTTCCCACCTCCCCCTCCCCCTCCCCGAAAACGTCGCCCCGTGACATTCTCCCTTTGGTGCAGCCCCGGGAAAAATCGCTGGCGTGTGTTTGACTGAAGGCAAAAAAAAAACCCTATCACTGAGAAATCCAGTATTCAGTAAGCAATAATTCCATGTTTAAGTTAATCCTTTGAAACAATTCACTTCGGTAGCGCGCATTGCCCGCCACACACACTTGCCCTGGCTCCCGCACCCCCCGAAAACGCCGCCCCGTGTCATTTCCCCTTTGTTGCAGCCCCGGAAATATCGCATGCGTATGTTTGACTGAAGGCTAAAAAAAGCCCTGAGAAATACAGCATTCAGTAAACAAGTAACCCTATGTTTAAGTTAATCCTTTGAAACAATTCACCTCGGTACCGTGCATTGCGACATTGTTGCTACCAACGATTGTTGCCGATCACTTAAAAACAGTTCAACTCCTTTCTGGAAGTGAACATTTAGGAAATAAATGCGCCTTTCCATCCTATCAGGCTGCCAATTTCGGGGCCTCGAAATTAAGAAAAAATCGTCATTTGGTTTAAAGTTGTCTGGTTTAGTAGACATGGGTTTTTTTTTATTTTTTTTATTTAGCTCAAACGCCGACAATGGCACAGTCCACGCGACTAAAACTTTGTTGGCCGCTTAGGTACCACAACAATACCAAAAAAACGAACCCCAAAACGGTGCCGCAGGTCTGGTAAGTGTCGCCATCTCTTCGAAGGTTTTGGAAAAAGTTATAACCCGAAATCGTAGTCCAAGTCCGGCAATAGACGGCGACATGACAGGTTTGGTAAGTGGCGTCATCTGTTCGAAGACGTTGGAAAAGTGTCCCAAGTCGAATTTGGATGCGAATCCCGTCAACAGATGGCACTACAGCGTGGGGTACTTGATTGCACGACGGAATGGCGTGGCCGGTGACTTGCCTGCCTGCTCCGTATTATATAGGTAGATTCTAGGGGAGAGTGGTCCATAATTGTTGCGCCACGTAGGTGGCGTGTGGTCCAACATTGTTGTGTATGGGAGTACAGCTGGCCATCTGAATGATTGATTGATTTGTTTATTGAGCTGATAAGGCTTACAAATCTGTGGACTGTAAAAAATATTTCCGTTTTTTTACGGTGACAGTCAATGGTAACACTGCTAACAGGAAAATGAACGTAATTTAACGGACGTCCCGTTATCTTGAGAAACGGTTAAATTTACGGAGCATTAAGTAAAGATGAGTTGAAGTCAGGCTAAACAGTAATTAATTAATTACTGTTGAGTTTAATTACGGTACTTATTCCGTAAAATATATTTACAGGCATGTTCCGTAAATATTTACGGACGTTGTACGGTGAAAATTCGGAAATTTCTAACAGTGACAGCAGCCCTCGCACAAGAATGAAGTACGTGCTGAAAACGGGTGGAAATGCTGTTGGAGTTGCATTTTGGATATTTAAAAACTAATGTTATATGTATAGTCGCAGCGAGCGCGGTAGCGCGAGCGAGGCAGAGACATTAGACGATAATCCATTATATGAATTTCCAGTTAGACGATAATCCATTATACAAATTTCCAGTTAGACGATAATCCATTATACGAATTTCCAGTTAGACGATAATCCATTATACGAATTTCCAGTTAGACGGTTTTCCATTATACGAATTTCCTGTTAGACGATTTTTCGTTATACTGTTATACGGTATACGTTCTTCCAATTATGCGATTTTCCAGTTAGACGATTATCCCTCGCCTCATCTCAGAATACCCGTTTAGCAGTTAAATTAATATGCATTGCACAAAGGTACGAAAAAGTTTAAATGCTAAGTACTAACTTAGATAAAAAAAAAATATATATTTGCAACATAAAAGGGTTTAGATAATATTTCTGCGACTGAATTTGTAACATTTAATACAGCAAGAATCAACCAGTAGTGTTCACGTTAGGCAGTTCTCGACTTGGTTGTGGTAAAATACGATTAGCTTTGAGTACGAGTTAGTGTCGTGTGTAGGCCTAACTAAAATTTAAAAGACACGATATATGGTATATAAATATGTCAACAAATCCTTGATTTAGCCTAACTAATTGGTTGAGTGTCTGGCAAGGGGTGTGCTGTACTATGGTTATTTTTTCCAATCCGTGGGCTACAACATGGGTGGTGACCATGGGGTTGGATTAAAGTGGTGAAAGTTCTTAAAATAGGTGTAACACGAAAACCCAGGTAAAGTGTGATTTATAAGTGACGTGTGGTTGTGGTTCTTGGTGTTCGGCTCTGGCGCAGTACAGCATTTAAGGCAAAAAAAACCGGGTGGGTAAGCCCTGAAAGGCCCCCCCCCCCCCACATTTCCCTCCGAAATTTTGCTGGAGACCGTTTTTTTTCCCGCTGCTTGGCACCTGTTCTGTTTCCCCTCCCCAAATGTAGAGTCATGGGCGATTATTAACATCGTCATTGGTTGGTGAAATGCAGCGAATGAGATAAACGGAATGTTATCGTTTGTTGAACTGAAACCGTACGAAAAACGCATGCTACACTGACGGGGGGGATTGAGGCTTAATGGCGCATCGACAGCAAGGTCATTAGCGGGGTCGTTGACGCGGTGATTAGTGCTACACTGATCATTTGCTTGTTCATTTGACTGATTGTTTTTGATGTCGAATTTTCTGTTAGCCGAGTTGCAACAAGCGAAGCGAGACGCCGCCGAATGAGCGAGAGTCAGCGAGCGACTCGGCTAGTACAAGTATATAAAAAAAATAAAGGAATGGTACATAGACGATACTGCAAAATAAGTGCTTTTTATTTTTCGGTTAAAACGTCACACGTCTTCGTTTGAAGAAGAGAACTCGTACGAACGCACATGTTTTGAATTTTGTTAAGCATAAATGTCATTAAGGTCACACCACAAAATCAGGTGATACCTTTTCACTTTACAACTTACGGTGCAGTTTTGCTTAAAGCACTCAGTTTTCTCCTTGAACCAACAATGACGGACATTATTTGTTGTTAAAAGGAGTATGCAGACATTTAACGTGAAATGTACCAGCACTAAAAATGTCAATAGTTCATGTCTTTTAACTGTATATCTTCGACATCTATCCATGACTGATTTTAGAAATTTTATCTATTTCGACGAGTTAAGAAGTATCTGTCATCATTTATGAAGTCGCAGCATACGTCAAATTTATTTTCGCTAGTTTATTTACATCATGAAAAGTACATTGTTTTACAAACAAGTCTAAAAAAAAAAAGAAAGCAGATACATGGAAACTGATTCATTCATATAAAAAAAAAAAACACAAAAATAGGTCAAGACCATTAACTGCAAAAGAACGATACTTACAGCTGTAAACGTACCGTTACTATTTTCTTATTTTCAATAGCGAATTGAATCAATTCCATTGTCAGAAACGTACCTTTTTCTCTGCACAACACTGAACACTTTAAGGATGAGTCGGTTTCATTTTTTTGACTCCGGTTCCGGTTTCGGTTTTCGCGCCCACAAAACCGCGGTTTCGGTTTCGGTTTTTGCCACCATCCACCCCAACCAGATATTTCTAGTTTTTTTCTTCTTGTAACAGTAGTATTACTAGCTTCTAACCATGGCTAACTCACTCCTGTTTTCACTTTCAGCAGCGTCATAGACTACGGACCTGGCTATATGGCACCATTTTCCTCTACTATTTTCTTTTTTATGACTAGAAGCTTTGCTGTCATTTACACGTAGAAAATGATAATTATTTAAAAAAAATTAAGACAACAAATCAATTTTTGATTTTTCGAACACCGTACGAAAAACCGACACAAAATCAAAATCGGTGTCGGTTTCGGTTTTCAATAAAAACCGAAAATTCGGTTTCGGTTACCGATCCGTCTCTAGAACACTTTATGTAGATAAGATCTGATACCACTTTGCTAAAAGGAAAAATACTTGTGTTCTTCTAGATACTGAATATCTTATTACACGTTGCAGACTAAAAGTTCCGACACAACTCAAAGTGTGCGTTTAAGTCACCGTTAGTACGAAAATGAAACAAACAATAATGACACTATTTTTTATTAAAAGTGTGCACTAGTCTGTTGAAATTCTTAATCCAACAATAATGTTTAGCGGGTTTAACGGGTTTATTCTGAACTTAAACGGTCCAAAACCATGTGCCCTGCTAACATAATGTTCAAGACACACGCTAGTGTGTCGCCCCCCAATATGATAAAAGATAACGCATATCCAGATAATATTATATGAGCATGGCGACCAGTAGACATTTTGTGTCTTTACAGCTAAGGTAGTGTGGCTGTTTTCAGCCATCTGAGGTGAAAAACAATGAGGCAGAAAAAGCCGAAACTTGTTTAATCGAGAGACTTTGGTCGCCTGACAACATAAAAGTCACTATTAATGACAGCTTAAAGTTTTCTTGTTGAAAAAACGACGTGAATAACGTTGATATTTGCCTAATCATGACTCGAATCTACTCGAAGTTGGTGAAGACAAGCCAACACAGAATAAACGAAGCGCCTGTTGTCCGTACACGTAATGGTTACAATTGCTCTTTTAGAGTGTAGGGGTTTTTAGTACATGTGACAGCTCCCCAAGTGGCAACCCCACAGTTAAGGGACTTGCTTGAAAACGTGTCGTGGTGCTTATCAAGGGGTTGCGGGAATTCCAAATTAACCTAACTTGGTGGAATATGGCTAGTAGTCGTGGTTCAGTTTTGGTTTAATTGTAAAACATGAGCGATAGTATGCTCCGGCTCGCCTGACATTCAAGGGCGACACTAACCCTGGCTTAGGGCCTAAAATGGAATACCAAACGGCATGAGGCTTACTTGGGACGAGATGGATTGGTAAATTTAGGGTTAATTTAAGTTTTCACAGCAAAGCAAAATTGCTACGGGGTTGCTGTGCTAAACTAGCAATAGGGTTGGTCCGGTTTGATGTTAAGTTTGGGGAAACGGGATAAAAAGGGGAAATTTCCAATTAAAATGGCCAAAATTACCTTTCGTTGCGGGGAGTTGCAGAGTTGGTGGCGGAATGAATTTAAGGTTAATACCTAATTGTTGGGAGCATCCGGCAGAAGACCAAGCGAGCTCGAGCCGTTACAATTGACGTCAAACATTAAGTACAGAGAATTCACAGCCATACATTGTTACAACAATTAACATAATAGCATCATGTCAACTAACAATGAATACTAATTATTTTGAAGTGACAATGGGTCATTACAATTTGACGTCATGTGGATCTTGAGCTTGGAGGTTTCACAAATGACGTCATAGGCGTAACCTTGCTGGGGTGGTACAATTTCAACGTTGAAATCCGAAATTAAACTCGCAACAAAAGGTTAAAAACTTGTCCAAAAGGTTCGTTCCACACCTTCCACTCAACCCCACATATCTACCAACGTGTAAGTCCCTTTTATCAATGCATTTCACAATCCATCCGAAGCCATGCCTTTGAAAATGGTCTAACTGGTGTATGATTCTTTTATAGCACTGTTTGTTTCATTTGATAAATAATCGTGTGAAATTATGGATCTATAGTAATACTGTGCAGATATACCGGCATACATTCAGTTTCACAATTAAATTAATTTTCTCTAAAGTAACACTGATGTAAAGTAAAAATTTAATTTGACCTAACTGACAGAGAAGCATCTCGAACAAGGTCAGCAGGTTGACTTCTCCTACTCATTAACTGTTCGCGCATGTCGCAGGTATCTGTAGGCACGGTGAGAACATATCGTCTAAAAATGTGTGAAGGCAGATATCTTCGCACGAAATGGAGAAAGTGTCGTTTCTGAGGGTGGCGATTGTAGTCGTGGTGGTTGAATGGTGTCAGTACTCCAACAGGGTGCCTAATAAAACACAACGTTGAAAATTCCTGACTATTTTCTGACATTTTTGTACTTTTTCTTGACTCGCTGACTCTTTAGAGAAAAAGTTTCTGGAGGAATCCAGTTAAAAAAATATAAAAAGTGTTGCCTCTGCAGAGTATTCTTATCTCCCATACTGCCGTTTTCCACCAAAACCATAAAAGTAACCCCACATCAAGCCAGATTTCTATGCAAATCCACCGCAAAATACGCATAACTGTTTTCCGCGACACGCAGTAAGAGTGCAAATATGGTAGGCCTAATCGTAAAAAAATTATAAAAATATTAAAAATAAAACTCTCTGCTAACAGATTCAGCTATGAATCGGTCTTGGCATTTACTATTTTGTCATGTGAGAAGCACTTCTAAATGCATAAAGTAGTAAAAAAGTGTGTGATAAACAGCACGTGGGTGCTCAGCTATAGGCCTAACTACCCTACTTAGGCTTAAAAAACAAGAAGAAGCCGAGCCAAAATTAACATATACTATGTTTTACCCAAGTGTAGTTCGAAGTATTTTTATTTTACCCAACATTAGCCTTTTTAAGAGAAAATAATATAGTCCTCACTTACCATCGGTAAAAATTCCTGACCCAGCATCCAATTTCCTAACTTTTTCCTGACTTCCTGACCTATTTTTAATTAGCTGACTTCTTCCTGACTTGTAGACACCCTGTACACTATGATGGTGACGCCACAGATCGAGCGGTGCGACATCGATAGAGTGCCGAATGAATTCATCGTGTGTATAGAAAGTGTGCCTACACAGCCGATGACACGTGACCAAAATGTCTTCGACGATGCCGTCTTAAATTAATGTCTGAGGCAAATGAACAACGACATACGTCACATACATGATGTCTATCGTGGAAAGATGTCACGTGACGGTGGGGAAGTCGAAAACCCGACTGTATACGTCCACATTGATCACACAGAAACTTAATTTCTCACAGCAACCAAAAACAAAGAAAAAATCATCATAAGCAACGTTACACGAATTTATTCACATAATCAAATACATATTTATCACAATTAGACTTTATAAACTTTACAATACCAATAGGGGGAACACCCTTTACATCTCTTAGTTATATAGAAGCTCAAAACAATTGAATTAAAATTCTTTTTGGCAGGAACGGGAAGCATGCGTCAACAATATTGATCTTATTAAAAAAATACAAAATACTAAATGTTAGAAATTTAAAGGATTACACTATTATTTTAAATAACTATTATAAGTCTGAATACAAAATTAAGGACACCTTTAAAAATGGTTTTCTAAAGGATCAATCAATAAGATTTAAAATACCACTCATTAAAAAGAGTTATGAAGCCATGTGCCAAAATCATTATACACCAACACTTTTTAATAAAATTCCTTCACACCTTATAAAGCTGGACATTTTTAAACATGCAAAAAAAGAGATAAAACATTGGTTAATTTTTGGTTAAAATGTATTGATAGTTTATACAACACAAATATGAATTCCTAACTAATTGTAAATATGCAAATATGTAGAAAATAACTTATTTATTGAAATAATGATGTCCAACTATAATAATAATAAATAATTTGTTGCGACAGCAACGGGTCTGGCAAGGACCAGTGCTGGGTCTCTAACAGCCAGCCACAATTAAAATGATTTTAAAACTTGTATACAATACTTTTTTTTTTTTTTTTTTAATTGTCAGGGAGTGGTATTGTTGGACGTGGGCAGGGTGCACGAATGCCTTACCACCTTGGTTAGACCTGCCGGGGACTCTAAGGTCCCCGATGGCATCGCCAAACGTGCAGGACATGGGAAAGGATGGAAAAATGGACCATAAACAATGAAACAAGTACCAGTATGACAAAAAAGTAAAAGCGTTACAAAATATTAAAAACTAATGCATCCACGTAGGGATTTGTCACATGTAATCACCAACTGGAGATGGAAAAAGCTAGTAGAAAGTTAAAATTAGGCTATGATAAAAAATAATTAAAAGTAACATAAATTTGCTACGCGTGCCCAGGCAGGTAACGGACGGGGTGGAGGTTGCCGACACCGCACCCAAATCTAGAAGAGAGTAGGATACACGACTAAAGTTAGGAGGCCCTTTTAAGGAATTTAATCAACGGTTCAGTCCTCAGCCTATGGCGGAACCCCATTTCAGTGTTCATACATACTGTTTCAGAACTCAGGGCATTCCATATGGGGACAACACGGATGGAAAAAAATTTTTTTCTGCAATCGATACGCGAGCTCGGTATAGCCAGTTTCCACGGGTGACCTCGCGTGTAATGTAAACCTGGCACAAGGTCGAAAAATGGGAGGTCCACCTTAATGAGTCCACGCAAAATTTTATATGTTAAAATAAGATCAAACTTCATTCTTCTAAGTTCAAGAAGTTCGAGGCCAGCTCGCTTGAGTCTTTCAATAGGGTTTAAGTTACGAAAACCTGGGAGTCCTTTCGTGAATTTTCGCTGAACGGACTCGATTTGATCAATATCCTCAAGGAGGTACGGCGACCACACTGGTGTGGCGTACTCCAGCAATGGACGTACGAAAACTTTAAATGCCCAAACCTTAGTAGAAATGCTTCCAGATGTGAAACATCGGTTTACTACCGCCAATCGACGAAAAGCCGATGCGCTCGTCTTTCGGCAATGGAGCGAAGACTTTAGGTTCTTTGTAAACCAAATACCAAGGTCTTTTACCTCGCTAACAGTTGGTAAAAGTACATTATCAAGATTATACTGATAATCAAAATTTCCTGTGCCAACCTTAAAAGTATAACACTTCTGAATAGATAGAGGTAATTGCCAGAGAGTAGACCAAGATTCGACTACCTTGATTTCGTTTGCGAGTTCCGTTGAGGTGCAATCGGTGAAGTTTGCGCTGCCAACCTTTAGGTCGTCTGCAAATTTGTATCCATAGGTGTTTAAATCTCCAAAACTAAGGTCATTTAGGTAGATGACGAACAGAAGTGGGCCAAGAACCGACCCCTGCGGGACCCCACAAAGAACCCTCACACTCTCAGACTGTGATCCGTCGATGACAACCTGCTGGGAGCGATCCTTTAAAAATGCAGAAAGCCAGTCTGCGAGGCCGCCCGCAATACCGCATCCGCCAATCTTTAATAGAAGCTTACGATGAATCACAGACTCGAAAGCCTTCTTAAAATCGAAATATATAGTGTCACACTGGCTACCAACATCGCGCGCGCTCGTCCAATGATCAAGGACACACAAAAGTTGGTGAGTCGAGGATCTGCCTGGAAGAAAACCAAATTGATCCCGACTCAGAACAGAGTGCCTATCAAGAAAGCCAAGAATGGTGTCACGTATAATTGACTCCATTACCTTGCATGCCACACACGTCAGAGAAATTGGGCGATAGTTGAGTGGATCAGAAGGGGAGCCCTTCTTAAAAACAGGGACTACATTTGCAGTGCTCCAAATCGCCGGTAATTTGCCTTGATCAAAGGACATGGTAAAAAGTTTAAAAAGTGGGTAATCGACTTCATAGACAATCTGTTTGAGTAAACCTGCAGAAAAGCCATCTGGTCCACAAGAGTAATTTTGCTTTAGTCCTTTTACTGCATGATGGACATTCAACCGTGTAAATTGGACGCTGGTACATAACTCAGAACAGTCTGCATTTTGGGCGAATGGCAGTGCAGTACACCCATCATCTATGATAGAGTTTGAGGCAAAAACTGAACTTAAAGCTTGTGCCTTAGCATTATTGTCAGTGATAAAGATACCACCAACCTTAAAAGGTGGAAGAAGTCGCGTTGATTTTACTTTCTTGTAATAAAATTTAAACAATGCCGAATGATTTCCAACTCGAATCACTTTAGCCTCTCGATCCCGATGCCATTCCTCAACTGATTTTACATATAGTTTGCGGATGTTTTTATAGGCTTCCAGTGTTTCCAAACTGGGATTTAATTTATGCCTTTTCCAAAGTTTCAGTTTACTATTTCTCCACTTTTTAATTGAGCGAGGAAGACCAGTACCTTCATTTGCACATTGTGATTTAGTTCGAATTTCTCTACAAGAGTTAATATGCGATGTTAAAATACCCTGGAAACAGGACCATGCCGCATCAATGTGTGGATGGACCTTAAAAACAAGGCTGTCCCACCGCATATCCCTCAGAGAGGACTTAAGTTTATCGTAGTTAAGTTTACCCAAAGCTCCACGTTCAACTTCAGGCCGGATTAAATGTGTACCATGAGATATTGTGTTAAGACGGAATGTGACCACACAGTGATCACTGTTTCCAAAGTGTGGGCCAACAGATAGATCGAAGATAACGCTATCATCATGTGTGAAAACCAAGTCCAAGATACTATCACCACGGGTAGGCTTATCAACCAGCTGCACAAAGCCCAGAGGTTCAATGAGATCAAGGAAAAGACGATGGTGTGGATCACCCGCCCAGTTCACGTCCCAATTAACGGTGGACAAATTGAAGTCCCCGAGAAGAATAGTGGAATGTCCCAAGTTCACTGACCCAGAAATAAACTTACACAGGTTGCGAATGCCCAGGTCATCTCTATCCGTGATTGAATCGTGTAGCCACGACTCAACAACCAAAATTAAGTCAAAATCACCATGGAGTACCAGATCCCGAAAACAACCCAAATTAGCAATTACACTACGGGCATTAAAAAAAGCACAAGTCAAACCACAATGGACAATATTAGAAATGTTCAAATCACTGGGTGTTTCCCCAATTAACACTGTCGGTTTTCCTGTTGCTTATGCAATTCCCTCAGTTCGTTTTGGAGACACAATCTGCCCCTGCTGGTAAGGTGGATTTGGTCTCTTGCCATTAGCGTGTGGTCATCAAGTAAACTTTTCTCAATAGACACAAAGGTATAGTTTTTGTTCACACATAGTCGACGCAGTAATGAATTTGTATGGGCAACAGCCATGTCTGCATCACAATTTTTTTTTCGGAGGCGGGGAAAAAGGCCAACAAAAGCGATGCTAGCTCTGGGACAAGCTATCCTCAGGGATTCGGCAAAATCCGCTAAATGTAAGACGATTCTGTCAGGGGAATCTGTTCCCACGTTGTTTGTTCCTACGCAGAAAATGTAGTTTTCAGAGCCTTCGTGTCTGCTAGCAATCTCTGGAAGCTTTGATTGCAGTCCTTGAACCGTAAGCCCCGGATAGGTCCAGGTACACGATTTTTCGTTTGAACTTCCTCTCAGGTTTCTGACATTTGAATCGCCTATAATGGTTGAACGTTTCACCCAATTTTTCTTCCAGTCCTCATTTCCACTCTGCAAAAGGACATCAGCATCCATTGCTACATGGTCTGAAATCTGGATGCATTT
>JAHWFP010039423.1:68546-82437 GCA_023313725.1 Lithobius niger | reverse complement strand
TAAAAATGCAGAAAGCCAGTCTGCGAGGCCGCCCGCAATACCGCATCCGCCAATCTTTAATAGAAGCTTACGATGAATCACAGACTCGAAAGCCTTCTTAAAATCGAAATATATAGTGTCACACTGGCTACCAACATCGCGCGCGCTCGTCCAATGATCAAGGACACATAAAAGTTGGTGAGTCGAGGATCTGCCTGGAAGAAAACCAAATTGATCCCGACTCAGAACAGAGTGCCTATCAAGAAAGCCAAGAATGGTGTCACGTATAATTGACTCCATAACCTTGCATGCCACACACGTCAGAGAAATTGGGCGATAGTTTTGTGGATCAGAAGGGGAGCCCTTCTTAAAAACAGGGACTACATTTGCAGTGCTCCAAATCGCCGGTAATTTGCCTTGATCAAAGGACATGGTAAAAAGTTTAAAAAGTGGGTAATCGACTTCATAGACAATCTGTTTGAGTAAACCTGCAGAAAAGCCATCTGGTCCACAAGAGTAACTTTGCTTTAGTCCTTTTACTGCATGATGGACATTCAACCGTGTAAATTGGACGCTGGTACATAACTCAGAACAGTCTGCATTTTGGGCGAATGGCAGTGCAGTACACCCATCATCTATGATAGAGTTTGAGGCAAAAACTGAACTTAAAGCTTGTGCCTTAGCATTATTGTCAGTGATAAAGATACCACCAACCTTAAAAGGTGGAAGAAGTCGCGTTGATTTTACTTTCTTGTAATAAAATTTAAACAATGCCGAATGATTTCCAACTCGAATCACTTTAGCCTCTTGATCCCGATGCCATTCCTCAACTGATTTTACATATAGTTTGCGGATGTTTTTATAGGCTTCCAGTGTTTCCAAACTGGGATTTAATTTATGCCTTTTCCAAAGTTTCAGTTTACTATTTCTCCACTTTTTAATTGAGCGAGGAAGACCAGTACCTTCATTTGCACATTGTGATTTAGTTCGAATTTCTCTACAAGAGTTAATATGCGATGTTAAAATACCCTGGAAACAGGACCATGCCGCATCAATGTGTGGATGGACCTTAAAAACAAGGCTGTCCCACCGTATATCTCTCAGAGAGGACTTAAGTTTATCGTAGTTAAGTTTACCCAAAGCTTTACGTTCAACTTCAGGCCGGATTAAATGTGTACCATGAGACATTGTGTTAAGACGGAATGTAACCACACAGTGATCACTGTTTCCAAAGTGTGGGCCAACAGATAGATCGAAGATAAGGCTATCGTCATGTGTGAAAACCAAGTCCAAGATACTATCACCACGGGTAGGCTTATCAACCAGCTGCACAAAGCCCAGAGGTTCAATGAGATCAAGGAAAAGACGATGGTGTGGATCACCCGCCCAGTTCACGTCCCAATTAACGGTGGACAAATTGAAGTCCCCTAGAAGAATAGTGGAATGTCCCAAGTTCACTGACCCAGAAATAAACTTACACAGGTTACGAATGCCCAGGTCATCTCTACTATCTGGCAAGTAGCAGAGAATACAAGTGAGTCCAAAATTTGGTAATTCAAAAGCGATCCCCTCTCCTACCGAGGATACATTTACAACAACAATGGGGATCGACACTCGGTGCAGTATTAACAGCCCACCTCCCCTGCTACCCCGATCCCGACGAACGACCCCGTACCTGCCTAGGTCGGAAATCATTGAATCCGTGATTGAATCGTGTAGCCACGACTCAACAACCAAAATTAAGTCAAAATCACCATGGAGTACCAGATCCCAAAAACAACCCAAATTAGCAATTACACTACGGGCATTAAAAAAAGCACAAGTCAAACCACAATGGACAATATTAGAAATGTTCAAATCACTGGGTGTTTCCCCAATTAACACTGTCGGTTTTCCTGTTGCTTATGCAATTCCCTCAGTTCGTTCTGGAGACACAATCTGCCCCTGCTGGTAAGGTGGATTTGGTCTCTTGCCATTAGCGTGTGATCATCAAGTAAACTTTTCTCAATAGACACAAAGGTATAGTTTTTGTTCACACATAGTCGACGCAGTAATGAATTTGTATGGGCAACAGCCATGTCTGCATCACGATTTTTTCTTCCGAGGCGGGGAAAAAGGCCAACAAAAGCGATGCTAGCTCTGGGACAAGCTATCCTCAGGGATTCGGCAAAATCCGCTAAATGTAAGACGATTCTGTCAGGGGAATCTGTTCCCACGTTGTTTGTTCCTACGCAGAAAATGTAGTTTTCAGAGCCTTCGTGTCTGCTAGCAATCTCTGGAAGCTTTGATTGCAGTCCTTGAACCGTAAGCCCCGGATAGGTCCAAGTACACGATTTTTCGTTTGAACTTCCTCTCAGGTTTCTGACATTTGAATCGCCTATAATGGTTGAACGTTTCACCCAATTTTTCTTCCAGTCTTCATTTCCACTCTGCAAAAGAACATCACCATCCATTGCTACATGGTCTGAAATCTGGATGCATTTAGTGCTTTGATGACCCCTGCTGACCTTGACCTGGTTCTTTTGATTGCACAGCCGAGATACATTGGATGTAGTATCCTCGGACAAAGTTCGTGGGACATCACGCGTCGGAATGTTACTCGATGAATATGGGGCCGAGCTACCAGCGTTTTCTAAGGCTCCTTTGGCTTTCCTTGGCTTTCCTCCTTGGCTTTCCTCCTAATTTTCTAACTGAATTTTACAACATACGTATGTTTGATTTATTCTGTATTATTCAGTGTATTATTTTGCAACCCATACAAGATCAAGATGAGCTTCGGGATGCTTAATGAATAAGAAATTTTATTATATAAAAAATATAAAAAACTGCAAGTTTTTGACTCAATGCGCTGTAATGTTTCCGTATTGTGAAACCACCTTTCTCCATATCTCTTCTTTAAATGTAGAAATAAAGAGTTAGTTAAAGGAATCAAACCGAGGAGTCAAAAGGAGTCAAAATATTTGCAGTCATGTAGACTGACCCAGCGTGAACCAGACTTATTACATTTATCCAAGCTAATAACCAGTGTCGGATTGGGCCGCCAGGGAACCCAGGGGTACACGGGGAGGCCCTCACTATATGAGGCCCTTGTTTAAAAGAAACATTTTTTTGTAAATTTGTGGGGATATTTGTTGGGTGGATTTGGCAATGTGGGTCGCTCTCGCTAGTTTTGGTGGCGTACGAGTGATGGCGTTGTCGTCCGATGTACGATTTTGAAGTTTTCTGATTAAAGTATTTTTTATATCTTAAGTTTAAGGTTGTAATCATGTTAAAAATCATTGAAGGTTAAACTAGGTTGTGGACCAAGTTAAGAGTTGTTAATAACTTTATTGTTAAATTCAGGGTCGTTGAGTTAAAACATTAAAAATGCTTGTCACAACGCCCAGGACGAGATAAAAACACACTGGCAACTGATATTTCGGGACATAATGCCACCGGTCCCAATAATTAAAGGAAAAAAATAAAATAGGTGTGAATCCCGCAGAGCTTAGAACAGGAATGAGGGAAACAGGAAGCAGTAGGAACCAGGCAAACAGGAAGTGGACATCAGGATTGACGCAAACAGGAAGTGGGGCAAAAAACACATAAAAAAAATAAAAAATACAAAACACAAAAGGAGAAGAGGGTTTTAGTTTTAAAAGTAAACTATGAGGGATGTTTTGTGGTTTTGTGTTTGCCTGGTTCCTACTGCTTCCTGTTTCCCTCATTCCTGCTCTCAGCTCTGCAGGATTTACACCTCTTTTATTTTTTTCCTTTGAATAATGGGACATTCCAGTGATATTATGTCCCGAAATAGCAGTTGCCAGTATGTTTTTATCTCGTCGTGTGCGTTGTGCCAAGCGTTTTTAATGTTAACTTAGGTACGCACATTTTTATATGAATCAGGGTTGAGTCTTTGGTGTTTCGCCGTATGTAAATCGCCTTGCCTGCGTAATTAATGCATGATGCTTTTATAAGCACACGCTCTTTCCCGTTTAGTAGACCGGTCGGCTTGACGGGAGCCTCACTCTGCTCTGGTCCTATACCGGGATCTCGTGGCGAAAAGCCGTTAACCATTAATTTGATTGATGTTCATTAATTTCAAGTTAAAGGTCAACTATTTTATTCTTAGTTTATAATTGTGAAATTGTGCTTACCATTTCTTCATGCTGAATCTGTGTACAATATTGGAAGACGATTGTAGTTTTCCGTGAGAGGGAAATTGTCTTCACCATTCCTTGTTCCTCCAGCATTTTCCGTCGTGGTGCCTAGTTAAATGGATTATCTATCTTAAGCTTCAGTTTTTGAAATAAGTTTGCAGTCGCTTTGCTTTGCGATACAGTGTCATGTTTTTGGAAATTAGAGAATGTATCTTCAAGAGTATTGGAAGGCGTTTAATCACTAGAATAATGAGTGGTTGTCCGAGCGTTGATTCCAGTGTTTCTATTTTTCGTCGTATGCCTATGCGTTCACCTACAAGTCCGTGTTATGCAAGGAAGCCAACTTTTGTAGAAACCTTTTGAATCTCAAAGGATAAGAAAATTCGAGTCAAAAAGATTCTACTATGTTTCCGTTTTCTCACGCTCACGTTCAAGTTGTCAATTTTATGGGTGCATGTCAAAAGGTTCCACAAAAGGTTCAAATTGTTATAAATTTAGTTCCTTTTAAAAATGTGGTCGTATTTTAGTTAGGCAATAAGATCTTAAATTATCGTATTAGAGGAATATTGTATGTATAACTCCGTCTTAAATTATGTCAAAGCTGATATTTAATTAAATTGTACATTCTGATATCACTGACAGAATATTATCGAGAAATTCCAGCATTGATGTATATAACTTGGTCTTTTACATTTTTAATAAATGTATTTTAAACTTGATTTTTGTCACACAGCTTTCGTACTCTTAGCCATAGTGATATTGGTATGACATTGAGTTTAACAATAACGTAACTTGTGGGATCAGTTTAACCATAGTTATCAAGACACACGCTAGTGTTTCGCTCGCCAAGATAAACGATAACTTCCAGACAAAATATATGGTATATGAGCATGGCGACCACTAGACACGTTGTGTCTTTACAGCAAAGATGGTTTGGCTGTTTTGAGCCATCTGAGGATAAATAACTATGCTACAGAAAAGGCTGAAACTTGTTTAATCGGGAGACTATGGTCGCCTGATAACATAAAAGTCACTTAGTCACATAGCTTACCGTTTTCTTGCTGAGAAAACGTCGTGAATAACGTTGATATTTGCCTAATCTAGGCACACGCTAGTGTGTCTCCGGCCAAGATAAACGATAATATCCAGATAAAATATGAGCATGTCGACCACTAGACACATTGTGTCTTTACAGCTAAGGCAGTTTGGTTGTTTTCAGCCATCTGAGGATAAATAACTATGAGACAGAAAAGGCTGAAACTTTAGTGTTCGGGAGACTGTGGTAGCCTGACAACATAAAAGTCATTATTAATGATTCAGCTTACCATTTTCTTGTTCAAAAAACGACCTGAATAACGTTGATATTTGTCTAATCAAGACACACGCTAGTGTGTCGCCCGCCAAGATAAATGATAACATCCAGATAATATGTATATATGAGCATGGTGACCACTAGACACGTTGTGTCTTTACAGCAAAAGGAGTTTGGCTGTTTTCAGCCATTTGAGGGTAAATAACTATGTAACAGAAAAGGCTAAAACTTATTTAATCGGAAGACTTTGGTCGCCTGACAACATAAAAGTTACTATTAAGGACACAGCTTAACGTTTTCTCGTTGAAAAAACGACGTCAATAACGTTGATATTTGCCTTATTACTTACTACTAACTCACTAGTAACGCTTTTTTTGTATCACGAAAATAAATTCTTTCATGCGGTAAATAAAGCTGTTTCTTAGGTCATTTTACAGGTATTGCATTTTACAGGTATGTGCCCTTTTCATATGGACCTTCCTAATTGGTAAAGTGGTTCAGGGGTTAGGGAGCTACAAAGGTCCAAATTGGTTGTTTTACATTGTTTTAAACATTGTTTTTATGCAACAATGCCAAACTGACAATTAATGAATTTAAGAAATTCATGCATTTGCAAGGAGATACTGCAATACTAATAAAAATGCTAATCAAATGAAAAAGGTGACTGCTGTCCTCAAAATCTAACGAAACCAAAAAAAAAAAGAAAAAGAAATGACCAGACAACTAGATTGCCGTTTCCATTTCAGAATTACTAAGAAAAAATGGATTTCATCAATTTGAACCTAAAATTACTGATATCTATCCCAAAACAAAACTTGTTAAGGATTCCCGCCAAGCTTTTCGGCCGTGGGTAGTCGTGATATCAAACGCCAAGCTCTTTCGCCAAGCTAATCCCACCGACTAATACTTCAAACGTTAAATAAAATAATTGAAAATTGCGCAGTAAGCAATTTTCATATATTTCATTTAACCTTCAAACTATTACTCGGTGGGATTAGCTTGGCGAAAGAGCTTGACGTTTGATATCACGACTTCACACGGCCGAAAAGCTTGGCGGGAATCCTTAACAAGTTTTGTTTTGGGGTAGATTACTAACTACTAACTACTAGTAACGTTTTTTTGTATCACGAAAATAAATCCTTCCATGCGGTAAATAATCTGGTTCTTAGCTCTATTTACAGGTATTGCTCTGGAGATGTGCCCTTTTCATATGGGCCTTTCTAATTGGTCAGTGGTTCAGGGGTTAGGGAGCTCCAAAGGTCCAAATTGATTGTTTTACATTGTTTTAAACATTGTTTTTATGCAACAATGCCAAACTGACAAAGAAATTCATGCGTTTGCATGGAAATACTGCAATACTAATAAAAATGGTAATCAAATGAAAAAAGGCGACTGCTGTCCTCATAATCTAACGAACCCCCCCCCCCCCAAAAAAAAAAAAACAAAGAAGAAAAAGAAATGGACCAGAAAACTAGATTGGCATTTCCATTTCATAATAACTAAGAAAAAAATGGATATCATCAATTTGGTCCAAAAATTACTGATATGAAATAATTGTAAATTGCGCTGTAAGCAATTTTCATACATTTCATTTTACCTTCGAACTATTACTTGGTGGGATTAGCTTGGTGAAAGAACTTGGCGTTTGATATCATGAGTTCACACAGCCGAAAAGCTTAGCGGAAATCCTTAACAAGTTTTGTTTCGGGGTATTACTTACTACTTATTACTAACGCTTTTTTCGTATCACGACAATAAATTCTTCCATGTGGTGAAGAAAGCTGGTTCTTAGCTCATTTTACATGTATGTAGATGTGCCCTTTTCGTAAGGACCTTTCTGATTGGTCAAGTGGTTCAGGGGTTAGGGAGCTCTAAACGTTCAAATTGATTGTTTTACATTGTTTTAAACATTGTTATTATGCAACAATGCCACACTGAACATTAAATAAATCCGTGCATTTGCAAGGAGATAATTCAGTACTAATAAGAAATTCTAAGTATCTGAAAAAAGACTAAAATAGCAGGGCCTGCACCTGCTTGATTTTAGTTTTTATTGCATATCCATTACCTATTTTTTAATAGCGTTTCCTCCTTCAGAACTCAATTAATTCCCTTGAAACTTTGGAGCTTTCATCCCAGCCGGACTTGTACCTTCTGCACATGCGCAGCTTTTGGCCGTCTACATTACACGGCGCAGCCGTCTGTTCGGCATAATTACTCACCACTCAGAACCTATGACTGAGGGGTGGCCTGGGCGGTACTATAGGTAATGTATATTTTCGGTTAGGCAACAAAAACTAAAATCAAGCAGGTGCAGGTCCTGCTATTTTTTTCGTTTTATTGCCGACGAAAATATACATTACCTATTTTTTAATAGCGGACTTCGTGGTGGGACAGGTTCGCTCAGTTCCCCTCAAGTACAAGTCGGCGCCCCAAGAACGAGGCTTTGGTGAAGTTACTCCAGAAACTTTACCCAAAAACACTGTATGCGGAACCTCCGGATCAAATGACCGGTTGACCGGCCGTGAGACGGGAGGGTTCCTCAGCGTGGGCAAAGGAATGCGGTTAGAAAAAAAAATCGTGAAAAGTAAGGAACCGCAAGGCAGGTAACTTAACACCGTGGGGTACAAGAAAGGAAATCAGATCAAATGCTGACAACTGCTTACCTTGTAGGGATGGATGTTACCCCACGTCCGGGTAGAGTGACAAGACTCATCCGTACGGGGATCGGTGAAGGTTGCCGTAGTAATCGCAAAGGCCGGACGCCGGTGAATGGTCGTGTGCAGAGGCCAAGTGTTGAGTCGAATCGGTAGAAGGTCGAAAGGGTAGAGATGAACACAGGGGAATCACTGTTAGATGCATGATGGTGCATGGAAGAAAGTCCTGTCGCTGTAAGGGGGGGGGGGGGGGAGTCGAAATATCGGCGAAGCGCGAGATCAGCACGCCCGGAATCGGGCGACGTGGGCTGGAGCTTCACCGAGCGAACATGAATGGGTTTTAAGGACGTAGCGGCATCGGAAAGAACTTATTGTTGCATGATTCGGAAGCCAAGGGCAACCCCCTTACCCTGTTGACGGCAGGGAGAGCAAGGCATTACCGTAGTAGATGTGGCGGAATGTTTCAACAACCCGTGGAAGACTGGTGAGAAGCGGGGGACATTGTCATAATGCCATACCGAGTACGATGAGATTTGTGGAATTCGCTGGATGACAATGCCGCGTTCCAGAGTGCCACCGGAGAAGGTAGTTCCGTTGTTGGTGGATCGGCGTCCGGGGTATGGTAGCCCGATGAAGTGACCGATGGGTCGCGAAACAGTGAGGGAAGCGGGGACAAAGCCTCCCGGAGCAGGGTGGAGATGGTAGGAATCAGGTATACGTGGTGGCCGTGGTGAACGGGTCGTGGTTGCAGTGGGCGCCGATCGGGCGCGTCGTCCGGGAACGAGCATAATAGAAGGCTCTCCACGGTGGAGAAGAAGGGATAGGTGAGAGGAACGCTGTGCGGGTTCGTAACAAGGCGTAGTTGATGCGTTGTGCATTAAAACGGTGCTGCAGAGTTTTCAATTCGTTAGAAAAGGCTGCATTGGAAGCACGAAGAAAGGCATTGTCGGAACGCAGGCTTGTACAGTCAGACGTGGCTTCTTTTAGAGAAGAAAGTTCGGAATTAACAGCGCGGAGCGAGGTTAGCTCTTGAACGAAACCGTCCACATAGTCCATTAAGAACTTCACATTGCAGTCAAAATTTTCCAAATCTCTTGCAGAAAGATGGAGACCACGAAAAAGGGAGGTTCGGATAACTGAGGCACTGGGAAAAAGAACCGGTCTGGTAGGCGAGGGTGTCTTAGCCGGCGAGAAAGTTTGGAAAGTGCTTGGCGGAACCGGGAGTGATAGCGAGGACGTGAAAGTGATTGTGGACGGCGCCTCGAGTGGAGACGTTACAACGAAAGGTGCTACTTGCAACAGCGGAACCTTAGGGGGTGCCAAGGAGGAACGAGCAGACTTGATTTAGCCTTAGGGCGTATTCCCGATGAACCTGGAACTGCAAGAACCTTGTCGGTGTCCGTGAGCCGTGGCTTTAGTGACCACGGAGGGAGGAACAGGCGGGGTTGGACACTTGGAGGTAGATGGCGGAACCGGCGGAACCGAGCGCTTGGTTGTCGTCTTTCGTGGCGTTGTAGGCAGAACAGCTTGTTCGGATGGTGCGGAATCGGGAAAGTGAGAAGATCGTTGTTCTTTTCGTTGCCTGGCTGCGCGGGCAGCACGTTTCTGGGATTCTGCCTGCCAGCGACGAATCTCAGCCCAACGAGCTCGGGAAATGGTGACACACACACGACACTTTTTGTCGAGTCCATTACAGATACTGTGCTTCTGACAGCAGGGATGGGGGTCGAAATGCTGAATCGGTGATGGGCCGGAGAAACCTAAGCATGGACACGCCGTAGGTGAAGAAACATTTGCTTCTGAGACGAGGGGAGGAACGGGTTTCTCGGACAAGGTGGAGCCTGACATGACTGTGGCAGAACTGGCAACAGCCGTTAGAAGCCGTTGGGTTTCAATTTGAACCAAACTAGAGCGGCCTCTAGTGACGAAATACGCAGGCAGCTGAAGTACAGAAACCAACGATCTGGCAGATGGAGGCTTGGCCTGTCCATGCAGGCAAGCTTGACGGGGAGGAAAAGCAATCTGAGGGTGAAGATAGGACGCAGGTGGGAGTACGCCAGGCGTTTTTCTGACCTGGAGTATTACGTTGTACGATAGCTGCTGTCGGATTGAAACAGGGGTTTCCCTGGAAGCGTAGGAATAGCACAGAGCCTAAGTGCCGGTGGAAGTGTCCGATGGTTGCCCCCCCCCCCCCCCTACCCGGTCCGGCACCGAGGACAGTGAGGGAACCGAGGGGAAGACGGAATCGTGAATCTGCTTGCGGAAGGGAAACCGGAGCTGACATACTAGCAGACTGCGCGCGAAGAGTCATGGTGGAAGAATTGTGGTTGCCAAAGGACCCAGGCGGATGCTGGGGCCTGGTTCCGGCCCATTAGTTGTGGTTACCAAGCAGTAGTGGGATCGATGTAGTAGTTGAGAAGACTAACCATTATTGCAAGAAACACACAGCCTGGAGGGAGCAGACAGAGAAGTGGTGTGGTCCTAACACAGGAACAGGAATCGTTGACAACAGGAATCAATAACGAATGAAATTTCGATCCCTGTCAAACTGTTGCTCGTAACCTTGCTCCCTGACCTCGATTCCGGGCGGTGATACTGTGCGGATCGTTGTGGACGATGGTGGGGCCCAATCCCACTGATGGGGAGGAATCGAGAGCTTGGGATCGTTGGAACAGAAACATCAACAAGGAGGCAGGCGGCTAGTTGACTGTGAGTAAAGAAGGAGAACCAGTCCTACCTTTGGTGGTTCCCTAGTCCGTGTTACAGCTGAGGGGAACAGGGAACATAGGCCAGAATGCAGGCGTGTAACATCTACCTAAGTCGATGGTCAGATAAGTAAGAGCCGGCAAACTGCTCTGTCTGAGTTCATATATGATGTTGGCTGCGCAGGAGAATGCGCAGTAGGGTGGCGATGCGGATGGATATCTTCAAACAGAAACCGCAAAAGAGTTCGTCCAAGAGGCATTGCCAACGGTCCAAGCACGGCGGATTCTTGATTTTAATGTCCGAATTACAACCATGCAGAATCGTATAAATGAAGGAAGCTGCGCAGCAACATGAACAGTGGGGTTGTGGAGTAGTTGGATGGAAGAGACAGTGTCTTCTGCATTTGTGACAGCCCAAGGTCTGGTAAAAGGAGCGTGGGGAACGTGATGCTGTCGTTCCGCTGGTGCGAATGCCTCCTCTCCCCGCCCTCCTTTTCCATTTCCCCTGTCACAGGCCGAGGCCGAGCGGGAGTTCGAGGGGTAACAGGAGGAACGTGCATTGCAGAGACGTCTGGCGGATCATTGTCCGATGGATGTTGTCCAGGTGGATCGATGATAAGATTGGTGTTAAACGAAGCTGAGTCATGTCAAAGAAATAAGGGCATGGTTGCCAGGCGAATCGTTGCTATGATCCGTGCGAAATGAGGATCGGGAATCTGACGGGTACCGATTCTTGTTTGGAAGTGGACGACGGTTCCAGGTACAGGACCGAGGGTTGTTGGGGAGCCGAGGGAAAAAGGCGGAACGTTAATCCTCTGGAGGAAGGAGACCGGAATCGATGAAGAGGAACCGGTGTGTTGTAATGATGTATTCCTGTCCGCAGGGATCGTACAGAGGCGGCTGGAACCGAAGGGAATGAGAACACGTTCCGGGTTGTGTGAATCGCAGATCGGATCGATCCCGTTGTGGTAAGTAGTTAGTCAAAGCAGCCATGGTTACACTGGGCACACCCTTAACATCAATAGATGGTAAGGCAAACCGGAACGGAACCGGGTTGGTTGGCGGGGAACCGGCAACCTACGTATCCTTGTTCCAGGAGGCAACTGGGTAATCGACAGCACGTTGTCTCTTTCCCAGGTCTTCGGGAATCGTAGCCCAAGGGTGGTCGATCGTTGTTCGGATCCGAAAGAGGAAGGAGCAGTGACTACACCGCTCATTGGGAACCGGTATGGAATTGTGGCAGGCGACCGCGTTCCTGTTGGTAGGAACGCAGGAACGCCGTGGATGGCCGGACGGCCGAGGATCAGGGAACTAGAACGAAGATGGGGAGCTAAAGGCGGTCACGACGACGTGAACGCCCTAGGAGAAATGATGCCAAACAAACGGCTGTGCCGTGTTATATAGACGGCCCAAACCTGCGCATGCGCAGAAGGTACAAGTCCTTCTGGGATGAAAGCTCCAAAGCTTCTAGGGAATTAATAGAGTTCTGAAGGAGGAAACGCTATTAAAAAATAGGTAATGTATATTTTCGTCGGCAATTAAAAAGATGAATGCTGTCACCAAAATCTACCGAAAGCCACCAAAAACAAAAAAAAAACAAAAAAATTAACCAGAAAACTAGATTGGTGTTGTTTCCATCGTAAGTGCTAAGGAAAAAAATGGATTTCATCAATTTGGACCAAAAATATCTGATCTCTACCCCAAATCAAAACTTGTTAAGGAATCCCGCCAAGCTTTTTGGCCGTGTGAAGTCGTGATATCAAACGCCAAGTTCTTTCGCCAAGCTCATCCCACCGGCTAAGACTTCAAACGTTAAATGAAATAATTGAACATTGCGCAGTAAGCAATTTTCAGATATTTCATTTAACCTTCTGTGGTGTGCTTACCCCACAAGGACACTAGCTGAACCCCACGCCAGTAGAGTGAAGGTAACTTTGCTCAAACAACCCCTTCTACAATCCCAGTGTGAATGAACTAAGTCCTTGTAACTAAACAGGGCCAGAAAGTATCCTTCCAGGTGAGATGCTTCAATGAACAGTGCAACCAGTAAAATAGTTCCCCCTCTTTTCTTCTGAACTGTGAGCTAAAAATTTACAGACTAAGTCCTCTACAAACAACTGAGGCCCACAGTCCTTCTTGCCAAAATCAATAGTGACAATGACAAAACTTGTCTCCTTCAATAACCATTAGATTACCATAAAGAGAACTAAGCCTTCTACGTACAAAGTAGAAGCAAACCCTGCATCTGATAGTAAGAACTGTGAAAATATACAAAGCAAAATAGAACCCTCCTTCCTGTAGAACTATAACAATAGAAACTAGCGAAGTCAAATTTAGTTTATTATGAAGGAATAGAAAGGTGTGTCTGCTGCAATAAAGACTAAGCCCACTACCGTACAAATGAAGTGGCCCCCTACCATTCTGATCGCAGAGTGCATACCTGAATTACCAGTAGAACTTCAGTAAACCCCTGGGCAGTGAACAGCTAATTTCATAAACTTTGACAAAACTATCTTTCTTGAAATTTGACCGTACTCTGCTTCAATAGTGAATAAATAGTTAACCTGCAACCATAAAATAGAAAGAATCCTGACTTTGTCATGTTGCCCAACATTTCGTTTTCACCATCAAGTTCCAAGTTGAGTTAAATTGAGTTGTCATCGGAACTCATGATGATGTAAATCTTCTTGCTTCGGATGGACTACACCTCTCGCACACTGGAAAGGCTGTGCTGGAACGAACTATTTCCACTTACTGGACCAAATTTAGGTACCATGACGGGTTCTTCTCTAGTGAGGAAAACTAGAATGCAGTAACAGACATAATCGTTGTCCCACAGGATGCAGCGGTGCGAACTGTATATCCTGGAACGTTGCCGATAACGTCGAAAGACAGATTGGTTACATATCCGTTTTTAATGAAAATGTAGTCAAACAAGCTATCCCTTGTAGACATGGGCAGCCGAGGTCGGTGGCTGACAGCAACCTTTTGGATGGTTATATTCAGCGGGAGGGAAACCAGCTATCAGGTTGTCTCTTTAATGCTCAAAGTACAGTTGGTAAACTTACAGATCTTAATATTGTTTTAATTGAGAAATCA
>JAHWFP010039423.1:39056-58708 GCA_023313725.1 Lithobius niger | reverse complement strand
GGGGGGGGGGGGGGGGAGATGCCAAGATGATTTTAGAAATTATGACTGCTGAAAGTGTCATCTTTGAAGTCCAGGAATATATTTTTCCCCAGTTTGGTCAGTGGTTATTTTTATTCGTGATCCTACCTATACGGGGCTAAAGGCTAAAATAACGTTATTGGGCTGGTTAGCTGAAATAGGGCAGCGATATCCCCCCCCCCTTCCCCAAGGTGTTGATATGTTCAAATTTGCAGGCTACATTGGTGAACAGTGCCCAAGCTACTAACATTGTGAGGGTTAGTTGGACCCATCTTGTGTTTTTGGTTCCACCAAAGCAGACGCATGGGCAGCCAGAGAAATGAGGGAAAATAGTTGCAGTAAATTGAAAAAAAAATAAAGGAACCGATACAAGTGAGAAGACCAAATAAAAGCAGCTCGGAAACACAAAGACAAAGCAGTGTTTTTATTTTATTTTTTAGACTGTTCTCGAGCAGAATAATAAAATAACATTTTTTAACAATAAAATTGGAGTTGCCATTATCGCCTTCTGTCAAACGTCCCGTTTCTGCCACGGACAAAGCAGTTTCAAAAAAAAAAATTTTTAGTAGCAGCTATTTTTTTACGCATTATGGTCAATAAATTTAAAAAAAAAGGTTTATTAAAAAAAATCCCTGAATGTAGTGTTACATCTTGCATCACCACACATTACATGGCCATTAGAAGTCTTCAAGATTTAATAAACGGTGCCAATACAAATACACACGAACTTCTGTCAACCAGTGCGGTCGTCCATCAGTTGCCTGGCGGCTTAAGCATTTGAATTACTCACTTTCTGTGAAAAAAGCTTGAAATTCAGAATGGATGCACATGAACGGTAACTGGAAAAAAATAGTTGTGTTATCGAGTTCAAAACAGTTTATGTTGAATGGTGCTGAACATTTTTGCTTAATGTTATGTTTTTGATTTACTCACGGTTAAGGATTTACAGCCAGAAAACCATTTTCGAGAGGAGGGCCACTTTACACCTCCAACCCGAATTAATGGACCATTTTATGCTACTGGCGTAACCACCCTCCCCATCCTCGCTACCATAGCTATTTGTTTCCATCTACCCTTCATGCGCATCGTACCTATATTTCATTTTTTTCACACAAAAGAACAAGTTTTTTATTGGCCTCGAGGGGGCGGGGGGGGGGGGGGGGGGGGGGGGGGCGTGGCCCTACCACCATCCGTAGTTGTTTGTTTCCAGTTACCCTACGTGTGAATCCATACTATCTTTCACGCTTTTCACACAAAGTTTGGACGTAACATTTTATTCATGGGATTTCCTTCTGACTGAATAAAAGATGATTTTTAAGTTGTTTTTTTTTTGTGTGTGTGTGTGTGCAAGAGCGTAATATTAATACAGATAAAATTCAGGCATGAAATAACAGAGGACGCCATGGTGAACGTAACCGTATTTTCACATTTTTTATTTCGTTCACTGTTTAAAAGCCAGAAAATTGCTGAAGTTGCAAAATAATCCTCGTTTCGCCTGAATTTAGTTTAAATTTGTATGCCCGCATGTACACCACTTCTGTTTGGTTTTAACAAAAACGTATATATTACGGACAACTCTTTTTGCAGTCGGGAAGTGTGTTGCCTTTACGTCATTAAACAGCTGTTACAAGTTCAGAATTGAATTCCATTTTGACGAAATGTTGTACCTAAACAGCTGTCAATGTTATTTTCAATGGGATGTTTTCCTCCTTCTTTAGTGAACACACTTCCCACCAGATTTCACCAGCGCAAGTGTCGCAAGGCAAATATCTGGTTCAGTTGAGTTGATCGGTTTTTGAAAATAATGAACACCACACTAAAAAATAAACTGGGTTGTGCACACCAAAATGAAGTCTCTGTGAGCTCATTAATGAAAACACCGTAGGAAAAATTAAATAGTGAGGTATGTTGAACTCCCATGTTTACACGACTGTCTAGTAATAATCAGCAGCCTAGTACCTCGCAGCCCTGAAGCCCCTCACGGCCATGAAACACCTCGCAGCCCTGAAGCACCTCAATATTCACCGTTTTGCCGGCCCTGGCACAACATTGACTGGCTTCACATCTTCCCCCTTCTCTCCTCCCCTCCCCCTTCCCGGCCTGCAGCCGTTTGTAGCTGGCAATGCAATACCAGGTAACAGTTGGACGAACTTTAAGGCTACTGTGCAGATTTTGCGAACTTTTACTTTTTCACTTGGGAGTTGTTTAGATCCCAAGGAATAGTTTTCCACATGTTGCCACTTTGGCAATACGCTTTTAATGTATTAGGCATTAAAAATGGCGGCCAAAGTAGCGCTCAATTTTGCCATTTGGCCGATTACGCAAGAACCATTAGTGAAACACAAAAACCGTTGGGATAAAAGTTGTTTGAAATAATGCAATCAACAATGTCAATCCCATACTTTTTTTTCATATCACTTGTGGATTTCGAGAAAAATGGATTTTAGGCCATTTTCGGCCATTTTTTGGCTAATTTAATGCTAACATACATCACAATTGATCAATTTACAACTTTCAACAGATGCTGCGTCGTTTATATTTCAGGTGGATGGCTCCAATTAGATTCATTCGAAAGGAGGGACTATATTCTTTGCAATAAGGGTAGTTGAAAGGGTCTTCAACTGTCAGGAACCGAGCTTCGCCCGTTTTATTAGGGGCTGTTATCATAGTCACCACCGGATTTTTCGCTCATTTTCAACTTTCAACTGCTATTATGACGTGTCTAATCTAGGTAGGTGATTTTAATTAGATTCATTCGAAAGGTGACAATGTCTGTTTTGCAACATTAAAAGGGTGTATGACTGTTCGAAACGAGCTATGCCCGTTTTACCAAGGGCTGGTATCACAGTCACCATTGGACTTTTCACTCATTTCCAACTTTCAACTGGTGCTGATACGTTTCTAATTTATATAGATGACTCCAATTAGATTCATGCGAAAGGTGGGAATGTCTTCTTTGAAACAACGGTAGTTGAAAGGGTTTACGACTGTTAGGAACCGAGCTACGGTCGTTTTACTAGGGATTGGTTTACAGTCACCATTGGACTTTTCGCTCATTTACTACTTTCAACTGGTGCCGAGACATTTTAAATTTATGTAGGTCCTTTCAACTACCCTTGTTACAAAGAAGGCATCGCTACCTTTCGAATGAACCGATTTGGAGTCATATACCTAAATTAGAAACGTCCGAGTTGAAAGTTGAAAATGAGCGAAAAATCCGACAGTGACTGTGATGCCAGCCCCTGGTAAAACGGGCGTAACCCGGATCATATTAGTCGTAGACCCTATCAACAACCTTTGTTACAAAGAAGACATTCCCACCTTTCGAATGAATATCACGCCACAATAGCAGTTGAAAATTGAAAATTAGTGAAAAATCCAACGGTGACTGTGATACCAGCCCTAGTAAAACGGGCGTAACTCGATTCCTAACAGTCGTAGACCCTTTCAACTACCATTGTTGCAAAGAAGACACTCCCACCTTTCTAATAACTTTAATGGAGCCATCCACCTGAAATATAAACGACGCAGCAGCTGTTGAAAGTTGTAAGTTGATAATTTGAGACTTCTATTAGCATTAAATTAGCCAAAAATGGCCGAAAATAGCCTAAAATCCATTTTCTCGAAAACCATAATAGATATGAAAAAAATGTATGGAAATGACGTGGTAGATTACATTATTGCAAACAACTTTTACCTCAACCGTTTTTGTGTATCACTAGCGGTTCTTGCATAATCGGTCAAATGGCAAAATTGGGCGCCATTTTGGCCGCCATCCTTAATGCCTAATACTTTAAATGCGTATTGCCAAGGAGGCAACATGTGGAAAATTATTCCTTGGGTAACAACAACTCCCAAGTGAAAAATAAAAGTAGCTCTGCTGACCATGCAACTAACGGCACCGTTTGAATATGTAGGTCTAGATGTGATGGAGTGGTGAATGCTGCAGGGCTACAAACTGGTTGGCCATCGCGTCGGGGCAGGTAAATCCCGCAGCTGACAAATGAATGCTGTAGGGCAGCGTGCAGTCTGGTTGTAGGAGTGTCTATAAATGCTGAAAGACTGTGGGGGCAGTTGGCAGTAATAAGGATTGTTATTTTTCTCTCACGGCTGTAGACTTGGAGGAGGCTTAAGTTATTCCCTCAGAGCAGCTGAGCACCGTTCAATTGCTACCCGTTGAATTACAGTTTAATATCCAGAGTCTCACTAGTACTACGTCCGCAGAGTTGGAGTCAGAAACTTTCACAAATGGGTTGTTAACTAATTTTCAGACGCATGATAATGTTCCTCCCACCGAGTCTGAATCGTACCAACCTTGTCAACCGACTGTAGAAAATGTAGAAACAGTTAGGGAAGTGTATGTAGATATAAACTTGTTGCATGAGAGATTGAGACATTTGGCATATCCGAGATTACAACGTATGCTTAAGTTGAATGTGTTTCATGCCCCTGTAGTCACAGGAAATCCCCGCGACCACTGTTATACATGTTTAATCGTTTGAAATCTGCAGGGCTGTAAACGAGGCAGCAGGTTGATGAGCTGTCGATGTAATGCACGATTAGAAAGGCATGTTACATCACGTTTAGCTAGTTAATACGTAAATAAAATACGTTAATAAATAAATAAACAAAATACGCAAATAAAGACAAAGCAATCCCATAACTGCTCTGTCCGTCCCCTGCCCGTCAAGCTCTCGTCGGGGGGGGGGGGGAGGAAGATCATTGTTTGCACGCATGTCCAAGTAGTGCTCAGAAAAAAAAGCCGTTCGTTTTCCAAACGGTGAGGGCAAGTTAACTCAAGCATATAAAGCAAAATAAAGCATACATTCTAAATTCTGAAGCATATAAAGTAAAATCATAAGAATTGACAAGAAAATCTGATATATTCGCTTAAGCTTTGGTTTACGCGTTGTGGTGAGGCACCATTCCGATTCGACAAGTGCCGGATTCTATGGTATACGTTAGGGGGGGGGGGGGGGGCAACTCCCGAAATACTACATATTTTTTTATTTCCTCCTGATAGTATAGAAACGGCAGCTAACAATACGGATGAGTATATGTCCAGGCGTTTGGTTTCTGCGCACGAAAAAGAAATTAAACACGCGACTGTTTGTGTTTGATATGTTTGATATGTTTATTGGGCCGAATGCAAAAAAAATTGCTTTGTTTGTAAAACTGAGAACAATAGAAACTCAACAACGCTGATTCAACAAAGGTGAACGTATAAACTCAACCCAAGTAGAAACCCTACCAACGGCTGAAATAGGAACAACACTAAAGCCGAGGTAGAAGTAACTTGTTGACGCCAACAATAGTCAGATGGCTGTTCGCAACAGCAAAAACCTCTCGTGTGCTTGTTTATGTCTGAGTCAGACTGTCTGACCAAGGGCGTTCTTGTAAATGGGGCACCAAAAATGGTTTGCGTATTCAAGAATTGAGGGAACAAATCATTAAAATAGACATCACTTTGGTTGAAGGTAATGAATGGCACATCCGATCAAGAAAGGTACGACGTCTGCTTTTGAAATGAGTGAAGTTACGTGAGCTGTGAAACTTAAGTTCTCCCCTTATCACGCCGGAATCGATTTAGAGGGCAATTACACCCATTTTGACATGCATGCTTTACTTTTGGATCACTAGTACACAATAACTAAACACAAGAATGGCGGTAAGAATACGTTAGGTACGACCGATACAAAAATTTAATTATTGCATCACCAAAACACGAAACGGAAACCGCCATTGTTTTGCTGGAACGCGCAGAAATTAATGCCGACAGATGCCACTTTTCGATTTCGACTCGCAGCCGATTGAGATAGCTCTATTGGTTGTGAGCGCGCGAGCGTCCGACGGCCTTAGCTGGCCACTACAACTGTCGGCCAGCTAAGGCCGTCAGACGCTCGAGCTCTCACAGCCAATAGAGCTATCTCAGTCGGCTGCGAGTCGAAATCGAAGAGTGACATCAGTCGGCATTAATTTCTGCGCGTTCCAGCAAAACAATGGCGGTCTCCACATGTCGTGTTTTGGTGATTCAATAATTAAATTGTTGTATCGGACGTACGTAACGTATTCTTACCGCAATTCTTGTGTTTAGTTATTGTGTAAATGATCCAAAAGTAAAGCATGCATGTCAACATTGATGTATTTGCCCTTTAAGGATGATACGAGGATTGTAATAATCGACATTCCAGACACAAGAGTTTCCTGGATAAGTTTTCAATTGTTACCCTAATTTAAAAAATATATAGGTATGTTAATGAAAACATAGTTAACCCTTGCTGCCTGGATTATTACTTGTTCTGTAACGTCAGATGACTGTGCCAACATTGGGCAACCGTAGGCAGTGGCGTTCACAGGCGGGGTGCAGGCCCTCCGCTTTTCGGAAAAAATGCCCTTTTTGCCTTTTTTGTTAAAAAATATGCCCCATTTTGGTTTTCTGAACCGATAAACGCTGGTGCTGTAGGCAGAGAAAGAGCATAGAGGCCTACAAAGGTCTAATAAAAGGCCAGGAAAGAAACAGAAAGGGGCACAAAAAAGGGTAAAAAACAGTGACAAGCTTGAAAAAGGATAAAAAAAAAAAGAATGACGAGCAAACAAAAAAATAAAAGGTTCCCAGAAAAAGGAAACCTCAGCGTGTCCTTTTGCAAAAGTAGCCCCTGCCCTCTCGGTGGTCAGTGAGTGTGCACGATACTGACCGTATAGGTATCGTTGGCAACTTGCTGGCAATCTGTTGGCGCAATACCGATGTTCCTACGTGCCCTAGCCAGTGCCTCAATTAAGGGGGATTGGAAAAGAAGTAAAGCGCCTGGACCCAGGAGGCAAGGGGCCCAAAATTCACCGCAGGGGGCCCACATTTTTAACATAAAATTACGCACTATAAAATAGGCCACAACCATGAACCTAAATTATTTATTTTTGAGGGCACTACGTTTTGCCCTTGCAACCCCCCTTTGAAAAAGGCTAGCTACGGCACTGGCCCAGGGCAATCGTATGGCGTAATGTAGGGCCTATCAGTGTAAGCCAGCAAGTAGGCATTCGTTGAGCCAACGAATTTATTTAAGTACTTCACCAACATTGGCACCCTTCACTGGACCAGTGTATAAATCTTTATCACTCCACCGAAACGTTGGCATTCCATTTCTGGGCCAACTTATTTCGCTACTGTCCCACGAACACGTTGGCATTCCTTGACTGGTTCAGTATGTCTTTATATGCTACACCAATGTGTTGGTCGTCCTTATTGGGACAACTTTCTTTATTTCTCTTCTTTTGGTCCTTCTGGGCCAAGGTATTTCTTTTTCTGCTCTACCGCCATGTTCGCCGTCCTTCGTTGGGCCAACTCAGGAACGACGATTGGGGGGGGGGGGGGGGGCCGACCCCCCCCCCCCCCTTTCGCCGCCCCCGGGGGCCCCCCCCCCCCCATAGCGACAAGAAGGACTTGTGGTTACATCAATAGAGCCCAGTTGTTAGTGTGAGAGTTGAAAGATCATCTTTTTTTACAGCTGGATTGAAAAAAGTTTCCAAAAAATGGGGTATGAAGCAGTTAAGAACGTTTGATGTGAGAAAGAATTGCAAGAGTGTTACTTTGAATTTTTTTTTTTTGGGTGGGGGGGGGGGGGGGGGGGGGGACGGCTAAAGTAGAATTTTTCGGTTCGCATCCCCTGGCTAAAATTGCTGCCCCACTGCCGCCTCTCCAATAAAGTGATTCTAGCGTCGTCCCTGTGCCAACTATTTCTTTTCTGCTCCTCGAATGAATAGGTCCTGCTTCGTTGGGCCAACATATTTCTTTTTCTATTCTACCAGTGCTATGATGTTCCTTTTTTGGGTTGGGGGCAACGTATTACTTTTCTTTTTGCTCCACCAACTGGGCCAACATGTTTATTTTTCTGTTCTACCAGTATGTTGGCCGTCCTTCGTTGGGACAACACGATTATTTTTCTGCTCCACCAGTATGACGTTGATTGTTTAACATTTAGTAACGTTACCTTGAATAGCATAGGTTGTCCATAATGCTAAGCAGTACTTACGGCCACGCCTCATACTGGAACTTTCTTTGGTGTAATCTTTGGTGTACTACACAAAATTGTTTACATTTCTTGCAATCAATCTATAAGGCATCAGATTACACCGTTCACTTTTTGGTTTCTACAAACTTGAAACTTCATTAATATCTCCACTTCCGCTCGTCCTGCATTCTTATCTTTATACACGCTGTCTAAAATTTGTTTTGTAAGCAGTCCAGGTGGTGCTGGGGGTAAAATCTCCGCTTCAAGGGCGAGAGTTAATAGGTTCAAAACTGGTCATAGTTTTTTTTTCTCTCTTTTTATTTCGAGAAAATATTTAGGGGTTGATTTGACAATGGCGGCCTCACAATGTCATAGCGCGGCGTAATACAACTGTTGGTAAGTCGTAGCCCCAACTTTGGCTAATTAGTGTCAGCGGGGTAGGGTTACAAACAATGGCTCAACGTTGGGCCTATACGTTGGGCAAAACGACACAAAATAAGGTTGGCCAACCCTTGGGGGCAAACGATGGCTCAAAAATTCACTGTTGGCAGACACTGGTAGACCAACTGTTGGCCAACATCGCGGGTTAAATGCCACAAACGTCATAACGTGGGTTTGACAAGCAATGCGCATCAGATGGCTTGGTTCACGCACACCAATGACGTCATTAGTGTCATGACGTATGGTGTCATTTGTTCGCACGAATCCAAGCTGTCTAAAGCGCGTTGCTCGTCAAACCCACGCTACATCTGAAGTGTACAACTTTGTCTGTTATCTTAATGACATATTACGGCGTTGACATGTTTTAGAGCTAAAAAGGGGGATTGGCACCAAATGATAGGCTGCAGCTTCTATAGCCATTTGCCGCTATCTAGTTCTGTCTAGCCCTTATTTTCAACAGGCCAAGGCTACCTGGATGTAAAGGTTTAACGTAAGAAATTCGACGCGTCGTCCAATTAGCCGCCTGCCGATTCTGCCACCAGTCGCGCTGCGTACACCCCAAAAATGAACTGCTATCGCAGGCGGATTGAACTGTGAAAGGTACTCGTAACGGGCGAGACGCGGATTTTAAACTTAAAACACTGCATTAATACCAAATTATTACAGATTAACAACAATGGCTTCATGCTACGTACCTCTTTTTATTTTTATTTATTTATTTACCCTACAGGAGTTTACACGGCCTGGAAGCCACTCACTCCATCTAAAGTGCTAAAAACTAACTTAAGTTACGTACCTCTTTGTCAACTCCACGACAAAAAGTCTCTGGAGGTTTAATTTCATAAATATCAAACAGAAGTAGAACCAAGGTACGTGCGTATTGTACTGTATAATACGCTACGGAGTTTTCAATTCTCATTAAAAATGTATTAAACGATCCTTTGACGTAGCAGTAAATCGTCCGAAGACTTCAAGAATAGTCACCATTACCGTAAAATAATGTTCGTTTAGCGCTGCAACACCGGTAAATCTAATAATGAGAAGATATCACGTTTTTGTGCATCCCGCTAACACTAAGCAATGCTACGATTGGGGTTTTTCGTTCTTCGTGCTTTCAGTTCAGCGGAACGCTTGGACGACGCGTCTAGCATGCTACGTGAAACCGAGCGTTAAGTCTTTTAAATATAGGAAGTCTTGAACAGGCCAAGGAACACAATAATACAATTCTTTATTCACAACAAACAAGGCAGGTGCCTCCTAAATTAATTGATGTAAAGTTGGGGCACCACCGTGCACCAGGAAGCAAGAGGTAATGTTAAGCCTAACAACATCACGAGCCGTTTTTTGAAACGCTGGTTTTGAACCGCTAGATGGTGACAGTGACATCGTTGGCCTTGACCGCTTGCTCCCTGGTATGCGTGGACGCACCAACTATGGAGGCACCGTGGCTTGTTTGTTGTGTAAAAACTTCTTTGCGCGTATCTTCACTTGTTGAAATCAAGTGCTACATAAAACTAAATAATGGTAGACGGCGCTAGATGCTACTTCCTGTCACTCGGTAAATAGGCACCTTTAAAGTGGTACTATCGCCGATTGAAAACCGTTCGCAAGCGCCATCTAGCGGCAGTGATATTGTTAACGTGTGCAGCTGGCTCCCAGGTGCACGAGGACCTACCATATTTTCACTCAATAATTAAGAATGCTCGTGGCTTGTTTGTTTCGTAAAAAGAAATGCCATTCAAGTGTGCATTCCTTCTTTTGATGCAAGCAAGCGGCTAGATGTAGCCAGATTCTGCCTACTTTCAATAGGCGATAGCGCCACTTTCATTAAATGCTAAAACAAAAATATTTAAATAAATATTTTTTACCCATTCCTGGCATAAGAAACAAGAGGAACGGGTTTACATTAACACCCAGCCAAGAGATAATTTAAGAAGCACACAGCAACGAAGAAATTTAAACTGACAGTAGCCATAAGTCATAACAAACGAATAAATACATAAAAATAAAATAAAGTTGCGCATGGTAACGCCAGATGGCGTTGTTAGTTTGCGCGAATTCATGCCATATGTGCTTGCCACACCCACGTTTAGTTATGGCGTAAGTTGCTTTCCATCCGCGACATTGTTCAGATTTAACGCCGATCCACTACTATTTCCTGGTTATGTCAACCGGAACGGATATCTCCTAACATAAGTAATAGCTTCCGCGTTAGCAACGTCATTGTTGTTTGTTACCATGTTGCTGTTTTGTTACCTATTTACTGTAGGCGTTAGCGTCGGGCTTCAATGTAAAACTAAAATTGTGATGCTGATGATATCCGCTGTTTCCATTTTTCTGTACAGCTGGCTGAGAAGATTATTGTAACGACCTTGTCTGTCCCCCGCCTTTTTAGCCTTCTATACAGCCGTACCGGCTGAGAAGACTATAGTAACGACTTTGTCCGTCCGTCACTTTTTTCAACTTCGTAACGGTACCAGAAATTGACGACCACTGTTTACAACGTTCGATTCAGTATCAAAAGTTAGTTAAATAACATGGCAAATTAAAACATCGTTGCCTCCTTATAGCTAATATACTTCTTCGATGTAACTAAATTAAATAATAACATTTCATCGTCGAATTGAAATCCTAAAGATTTGTGTTAACGCAGCCGTAAAAACAAAAACATTTTAGCTTCGTTTAAAAGAGTTTTGTCGCATTGTTGCATGAATGAATAGGCTTACGATCAAACCACATTCTCCATTAGGTCTATCTGCTACTTACGAAACTAAAACTGCAGTTAAAAAAATTAGGCCTAAAAAATGAAAATTAGATCTAAAATTACGTTACCATGGCAACGTCAATAGTTACTACGAGTCGCTGCTACAGCGTTTCTCCTGTCCCTTACCTACTACCACTGATCTATATTAGGCTACGTTGCGCATTACGTTGTAACACTGTAACTGTGTGCGCGAGGCATACCGTGTTGCAAAAATGAATAGGCTTACTGTATACAATCCAAATCTCCGTTAGTTGCTACTTACGAAATTAAAGTTGTAAAGTAGGCCTAAACGCTGACAATTATGCCTAAAACGTAAAATAAGCTTAAAAGCTAACACATTTGTAACGGGCAATTCTGATGGTTAGGCCTACTGTTTTTAGATTATATAATAGAGATAGCTGTTGTAGTGCATGATACAGGTGTGCGCCTCAACATTGGAAGTGGAGGAACTGTACATAAGACCAATGCGACTAGATAGTCGCTGTAGCCCCTTGTTCAGCTTCGGAACGGTACCAGATACCAACACGGAATATGAATACGTTGTTGTTTCCTTATAGTCAATAGACCTTCGCGACGTCATTGAAATAATAGCATTTAATAGTCTCAATTTAAACGCTACAGGAAGATACGATGGGGCAAGGTAGCCTAATGGTTAGCACGAACATTTTATGTGCAAGAGGACCCCCGGGTTCGATCCTGGCCTCAGCCACCCCTGGTATTTTCGGGAAGAGAAGGGCCCTGTGATGCCTCGTGCTCATGTCGCTTGTGGCATGTAAAAGTCGGCATGCCCCAAAAAGTGGAACAATATTTCAGTTCTGGCACAAAACATACCCTTTAAGGCGAAGGTATTACATATATTCCTGAATGTAAAACGTCCGAGACTCTTTTAAGTTTCAGAGCTCTCATTAGTCAGTAATGACGTCATCAAAATGGCGGTCCTGTTCAAGTTATATTTCTTGAACCCCGCTACTTTTTCTCAGTTATTTATCTTATGTAACATCTTATTTTCACGTACGTGGAAGTTTAAGACACTGTTGTGATGACAGAAACGAATGGTAGAATTGGTCGTATATGATTAAATATGGCCGCCAGTATTGCAGCCAAGAATCAAAAATTAAGCCTTTTGGCCATATGGTCATGTTTGGTGTCAAGTAATATGTTTTTCAGGGTTGCTGAATTTATTGGTGGTACCAAACATAGTGCCAGACAAACCCAGAAATAATAGCCTTTTCGGTAAGTTTTATATTTCTGTTTTCCACACATACAAAACAAGGTATTACAGCTAAAAAGTCTCGACATTCCTACTTGCACTTATTAGCAGGGTGCCGTCGGGCCCAAAATTGATGGAATCGTTTATTTTGTGTAAACAGCATGCAATTTTGGTATGGATGCACTTGAAGGGTAACTGGAAAAAAAATAGCTATAGTACCAAGTTCAAACCACCAGCGGGAGATCAAGGGAGTGATTTCATCACTCACTCCCCCCCCCCCCTTTTCCTTCCCCCACATATTTTACGTAAAAAGCAACCATAGAATCCCAAAATCGTATTCCAAGTATATCACCCTTAATTCGGCCAAAACTCCTTTTATCAATTGGTTGTTGGAGTGATTTTCGTGTTTAAAGAACTCTTACGAGCCCTCTTCAGCCCGTAATGGACATGCTTAGAATATTCTGAAAGGTAAGGGTCTGTTCTTTCCATCAATCCTACCCAAAATTGGTTAGCTTATAGGGACCACCCTACGGGGGCGTCGGACGAACGTCTAACTGGAAAATCGTCTAATGGGATAATTGTCTAAAATCTGCCTAAATAAAAAATCCTGAAAAGCATCTAAACGGAATATCGTATAATGGATAATTGTATAATGGATAAACGTCTAACTGGATTAACGTCTAACTGCGGTTTCTGATGCTATATGTATAGCCGCAGCGAGCGCGGCAGCGCGAGCGAGGCAGGGATATTAGACGATTTTCCATTATACGAATTTCCTGTTAGATGATTAAATTCCGTAATACTGTTTTCCGTTATACGTTCTTCCAATTATGCGATTTTCCAGTTAGACGATTATCCCTCGCCCCCACCCTACGCCCATTTGAAAGTGAAGTGGTATAGTGGCATACAGCAACGAAAGCGAATGGTGACTTTCAAATTCAAAGTGCTCTTGCGAGCTCTCTAATAGAACGAAATGGAAATGCTTAGGAAACTCTAAAGGGGTGTAATCTATTCTTTCCATCAATCCTAACCAAATTGTTTGGCTTAGCTAGGAACCTTCTTACGCCCATTTAAAGGTGAAGAGGTTACCAAGCGACCAAAATGGACATGCTTAGAATATACCGAAAGATGGGAATCTATTCTTTCCATCAGTCCTAACCGAAACTGTTTAACTTAACTAGGGAGCATCCTACTTCTATTTAAAGGTAAAGAGGTAATGATGAAGCTGGAAAAGAGTACGTTGAATTCGAACTCAAAGTTGCGAGCCCTCTAATAGTCAGTAATGGACATGCTTAGAATATTATGAAAAGTGTGGATATATTCTTCTAACAATCGTAACCGAAATTGTTTAATTTAGATAGGGACCGTTCTACGCCCATTTAAAGGTGAAGAGGTAATAGCGTTGCGACGAAAGCGTGTGGTGCTTTTCGAATTCAAAGTGCTCTTGCGCGCGCTGTACTAGCCCGAAATGGACATGCTTAGGATTTCTGAAAGGGGTGGATATATTATTTCCATCAATCCTAAATGAAATTGTTTAGCTTATAGATAGAAATACAAACAATTACAGCTAAATATTCAGACGGGTGAGGACGGACCCTACACAAGCTAAACAATTTCGATTAGGATTGATGGAAAGAATAGATCCCTACCTTCCATAATTTCCTAAACATGTCCATTTTTTTAATATTAGACGGCTCGCTAGAGCATTTCGAATTCGAAAATCAATATAAGCTTTTGCCGCGACACCATTATCTCTTTACCCTAAATTGACGCATGACGGTCCCCATCTAAGTTAAACAATTTCGGTTACTATTGATGGAAAGAATACATCCCTGCCTTTCAGAATATCCTAAGCATGTCCATTTCGGGCTATTTAGAGTTTGCAACTGTACCATAGATTAGAAAGTTAACTAGATATACCGTCTTACTTCTTCCCGTCCTACGCGGAGCTCTGGCGGTAGTTGCGGCTACTAACACCTCTGCTAATGCTTTGCATTCTGCTGCTTCGAAGGCAAAAGCATTAGCAGAGGTGTTAGTAGCCGCAACTACCGCCAGAGATCCGCGTAGGACGGGAAGAAGTAAGATGGTATATCTAGTTAACTTTCTAATCTATGACTGTACTTTGAAACCGAAAATCATTATAACAGAGCACTAGCGCGATACTTGAAGTAGGATTTTGGGGTTCAGTGGTTTCTTTTACGTAAAAGATGTATATCACTTTTCCTGTCCAGAATTATGTACTGGAGGGTTCCGGGGTTTCGAACTTGCTCACATAGCTTTTTTTTTCCAGTTACTCTTCACGTGCATCATACCAAATTTCAGCTTTTCACACAAAGTGAACTATTCCATCAATTTTGAGCCCCAAGCCACCTATTAAAAAGTGGGTTGGGAATATCAAGACTAAGTTATTAGCTGTAATACTAGTTTCGTATGTGTGTAAAACGTAAATATACAAATTTATCAAAAATTCTGGGATTGTCTAGCACTATTTTGATACCACCACTGAATTCAGCAAACCTAAAAACATCTCATTTGACACCAAACATTATCATATGGCCGTAAGGCTTATTTTTCGAGTTTTGGCGGCCATATTGGCGGCCATATTTAATCGTGTATGACAATCGTGTGGCCATTTTTGTTTCTTATCATCACAATAGCGTCTTAAACTCCGAAGTTTGTGAAAATAGGTGCTATACAAGATAAATAACTGAGATAAAGCAGCGGGATCAAGAAACAGAACTTTAACTTGACCGCCATTTTTATGACGTCATTACGTACTAATGAGTGCTCCAAACCTTGGGGGTTCCGGGTGTTTACATTCAGGAATGATGACTTCACTCTAAAGGGTATCTCATCTGCCGGAACTATTGTTTTGCTTTCCAGCATGTTTAGAGCAGTGACACAACGTAGTATTATTGTATATAACTCTATGCTGGAGCCAGTAACTGGGATATCTGCAAGGGCCACTGGAGGGGGGAAAGAAAGGCGTCTTACTGAAGACAATGCTGTTAGAGCGGATGTCTTAGGCCTATAACGCGCTATTTATGTCGATTTGTTGGCAGTTGCTGACATTTTTTAGCAACTGGAATCTTTTCTTTTCCGATTACAACCTAACAGCATAAGGGATTGGAGAAAACAACGTGTTTTTAAGCCTATGAAATCCGCTCTCACAGCCCTGCCTTGACTATATGCGGTTGTTTAACCCTCCAGTTTAAGCTAGTGCCCCTTGCAGCTATCTCTCTTGTAGCCAATATGACGACACTTGACGCTGCTCTTTTGTTTGCATTGTTTGCTTTGCATGTTTCTCGTGAATATGAACCGTACAATTGTACAATGAACGCTCCCCAAAATAGCTCTTTCGTTGCAGCGCAAACTGAGATTTTCTAAAAAATAAAGGAAACTCGATAAGAGGTTTTTATTTATTTATTTTTTCTTCTTTATTTACAAAACTGTGCGCTATGAGTTTCCGTGGACGGAAGTGGACAGCTCTCAAATTGCGTATTACGTAGAATTTTGGGTTTAAAAACATTACAATACACTACTATGTCATATATCTGAGTTCAAAGTTAAGCTTAGCAGACAATTGTAACATGGTAATTGTTTTGTTTTTATTTAACATTGGTGTAAAAATCGTATAACGTTAAAACATGCAAGAAAAATAATACAAACTAGTTGGTCCCATATTGTAGCCTAGTAGGAGCCCGCGTTGTCACACTGCCCGGTTTGTTGTCTCATTAGCGTTTGTTTCTGTTGGGGGTGAGAGTTTGAGAGAAAAATACATACGGATGCAATCTATTTAGTTGCCTTTCGTTGCCAGAGCGGTGATTTTAACTCAAGATGAGGTAACCGTACAAGGCAAAATCGAGGCAACAATCTGCCAATTTCACCTTTCAAGGCAACAATGTACCACTTTAAACTTCTGGCCAGAGAATTATTGACACACTCGCTAGTTCTCATTATAGAGGCTCCCCCTTTTCGGGGGTTGTGTTCCTTTCTGCTATGAGACTTTGGTTTATTAGCACGGCCGGCATATCTTATTAGATTTCGTTTGCGCACGACAATTTTAGAAAATGGACAGGAGGAGGCGGAGGCGGGTCTAACAATGTCAAAATGTTACAATGCTGCAACACGTAACAATGGGGGAACAATAAGGCGCGGCGCACAAGATCGGATTGTAGCTCACTTTTTACTTTTACTTTCAATTCACTACACGAGCCTACAGACCATAAGTCATACGCTCGACGCTAAAACTTAATCTACAACTTAACGTATTCAGTTATGCAGTTATGTACAGTTACAGACAGCTTGGCTGTATTAACAATTACAGAATTTACCCCGTGCTCGCCAGAATTCCCCAGAGCCACTTCCGAGTCCGGCCAAACCTACCCGTCTGCTCACAAAATCTAACAACTTGCCGCAGAGTGGACAATGTCCCGGCGTTGTGCGAGGAGGCGCCCAAAATTTCCCTCAAATCACCCTTCCAGTCCCCGAGAATCCGGCCCCGGAAGGCCGCCCAATGATGGCACACCAAAAGAAAGTGCCCCACTGTCTCAGGCTCCGTACCACACCTGCAGATCGGAGAGACGCTGACTCGAACAAGATGCAACGATGATCGGGGAAAGTAACAGTGTCGTGGTAGCTTCGGGGCGGATCCATTAAATATATTCAATCGTCGTCGAGAACCAAAATGAAATGGTCTTGGTTTACACTTTAATCTATCAGTTTTAAACTGTACGGTGTAAAGTTAATAATTTTGAGGCCTTTTGGACGGCCGACATGACTGAATGATTTATTTACTTCTTCAATGCAGGCTTCCGGATGCTATAGTTGAAATATTTGCGCGATTGTTTGCCATAATACTGCATCTGCTTGCAACAATGCATTAGCTGACACATGCTAACTCTAGACACACGCTAGTGTGTTGCTATCAAAAAACAAACTTGGGATAAAGCTTGGGCAGAACCTGAACAGAAATACGCATTTCTAATGTTTCGTTTTTTCGCAAACAAACAGACGCAGTAAACTGCAAAGCGCCTGCAAAAGGTGAAAAATACATACACAAAGACTGACAATAAAAACTGTCTTAATTAGGAGTATGCTTGTTTCACAAATTATAAATGCACACAGAATACACATATAGCCACTCACAGGAAACATACTTAAAATATAAAACAACAAACACAAACAAATATTAAAATAACCTGTACAAAAATTAAGTGCACACAAACATACACACGCAAGCAAACATTTAACACTTCAAACACAAACTGTGTTCACTTTCTGACTTAACCACTGAGAAAAAACAGTCATTGTTCCCTGGAATTGGAGTTCAAATTATAGTTCATTGGGTTCGAGTGAACTCTAATCCGTTTTTATTCATGTACCTTGACAGCTGTGGGTATGGGGATACGAGCTCTAATGCTTTTTACCTAAAAGGCGAAGCCGGTTTTTGTTCAGTTAATAATGTAAGATTTCTCGAGGCCATTTGGCGTCCTGTTTAAGTTTGATAGCAGATATGCTGCACGAGGCGCGTGTGTCCCATCTTTTTTGTTTACTGCGTAACCAACAAAGAAAATCAGCGTTCGTTTGCCCTTCGTTTTGTCGTTGTTACTTCGAAATCAACAATACCCTTCTCACTGATTCTGCTCCCCTTTTTCATTGCTACCGTGCCAAGAATGAACCTGCTCACCCTTTTCCATTGCTCCCGCCAAAAGAATAAACATGCGAGCCATACCGCATTATCTACCGACCATGCTATTTCCCTCTGGCCTTAGCGTGCCTATGGTTTGACCTCAACCTCCCACTTTAAAGCCGAAATGTTGACACTTTATACCTCCGCTGCATGTGAATATTTTTCGATTGAGTTTGGTAGGTAAGCTTTGTTGGACTTAGTCAACAAGTATACCAAAATTCAGTATAATCCGCCGAAGCAAATCGGTGATCTGGACCTGAGCTGAAATCATGAAATTCGTTTTGGCCTGTTGTTATTGTCGGCACGACATGTTTCTACTACGCTCTCTACAGATCAAACTATTGTCCTATAAGCTGGTTCACAGTTCATTTTACAGGTATTGCTCTGTAGATGTGCCATTTTCATAAGGCCTTTTCTAATTGGTCAAGAGATTCAGGAGGAAAGGGAGCTCTAAACGACCAGATTGATTGTTTTACATTGTTTTAAACACTGTCATTATGCAACAATGCCAATCAGCTAACGCCAGTTGTACGAAATTAATAGACATAGAAAACATTAAAAAAAGATAATCTAAACCGCATGGTACGCCAAAGTAGCACGAATTAGAAAACAAAAACGAACTCGTTTGGTGCTTAAGGTAAGGTTTAACTGATCCGAAGTCAAAACAGCAAAGGGACACAAATAAACTTTCCTGTAAGGTTTCAGATACTACAGTGTTGCTGTACTGTTTAGTCCACGCGAAACCTTGCTGCTGTATCCTACCATTATGCACGTAAATTCCATTAACGCCAGAGACTTCAAAACTTGTCATGCCCCAACAAGGTAGAATAATATAAGACTACACACTCGACTACTTTCTTGGCTTCATTTTTCAGTGTTCTTCACTCACGTCGTCTACTTTCCGTTTATCATTCTACTGAATACAAACACTTTTCCAAGCATGGAATTTCATTATTACTTTCCAGCACATTTCCATGTTTTCAAGGACTCGCACGAGCCCCGAATTATCTGTAGAGCTGCGCTAAGCACACTAAGACGATAATTTTTAAACATTTACCAGCGATGTTGTTCAGCCAAGTTAAATGCACCAATCATTACCTGATCTCGCGTGCAAAAGTAACAACGGTAAAAATATTTTAATACAGCAGAAAGGTTTCACGTGGACTAAACAGTACAGCAACACTGCAGTATCTGAACCATTACAGGAAAGTATATTTCGGTTCCTTTGTTGTCTGTTTGTTCCTTTGCTGTTTTGACCTTCGGATCAGTTAAACCTTATCTTCAGCATCAAACGTGTTCGTTTTTGTTTTTTAATGTGTATAGATAGAGTGCCTTCACAACAAACAATATCAGTAAATTAGACGAAACAATAAATATCGATGAACGATGAGTAGTATTGTTACACCGAAATTTTTTGTTGTATAGGGTTGAGTTAGATTGCTTAGTACTAACAATGCTACACTTCGGTGTACAAACCTGCCTCGTAACTGATTCAGTGCTATTCGAGATTTCAGTCTGTAA
>JAHWFP010039423.1:12397-31302 GCA_023313725.1 Lithobius niger | reverse complement strand
CATCTACGCTAATGTTTTGGGTGGGAACACTTTTGTGCATGTGTTTTAAAACTGGGAGGTGCGGACTTCATATAAGATGAGAAAAAATGCTAAGCACGTTCGTATGACGAACCTAAAAGATAACTTTACTTCGCTCATGGGGTAAGGGCGAAACGCGTTACACCCACACAAAACTAATGAGCAAAAAATAATACACTCGCCCATTCGCAAACTTTTCTAGATAAATTAGGACAAGTAAAAAGGAAGCCGCTCGTAGCCTTAAGGGTAGAAAGAGGCGTACCCTACGAATATTCTTTTTGTTTTTTTATTATTATTATTTAGCCTACGTTCGCAGTAGAAGAAATCTATTCAGTCCGTTTATTTTCAACTAAACGGTATGGATTACAGCCCTGCGTCGCCAAGCGAGCTCGGTTCGGACGTGGAGTCGGATTCTGAAAACGACCAAATTGATAGCGCTGCCAGCTTTAGTCCGCCGTCGAGAGGAAGGGGTGAGTCAGATACAACTTCGGAAATTGACGATATAGTCAGCCTTGGCCCATCGATTTCGTCGGAAGAGAGCAACGAGTCCAATGGGGAAGTAGATTCAAATGATGTATCACAAACTAGTACGGAAGTAGGCCTACCCACCCCGGATTTGACAAAAAGTAGCCCTAACCCATCGATTTCGGCACAAGCTGAAGCCATACCTAGCACTAGTACTGGGATTATTACATCGCGAAAATGGAAGAAGCATTCTCGTAAAGGTAAGAGAAACAAATGGCAGTCGATTGTCAAAACTAAGAAGCGGAAATGGATGAAACAACAGCTCGCTCTACAATTGCGCTCAGCGCTCGGAGCTCAACGTCAACAACAGTTGTTTGAACAATGCTACGAGATTGTTGGTTGCTACCCTCCGCCAGACAACCTGAATGAAAATGGCGATGTCCCAGCAGCGGAAAGACCTATTAGAAACGTACTTCCATCAGTGAGAACGGAGGAAGTTTTTAAAAATCCCGTCTTTCCGAACGGGATGACGGAAACTAGGCTACAAGAACTAATACTAGGTACCGTGCGAATGCGCCGCGCCTGGTTCATCAGTATGTTATTAATGCAGCATACTTATCTTCACAGCCTAGAATGCGAAATTGGGTTGCTACATCATATTCGCGGGTGGAATCATCATGATACTGAACATTGCAATGCCATTGCCGAAGGTATTTTTAAAGAATTGAAAAACAATCCTTTAAACAACATTCATCGTGACGGGCCCAACGATATAACTTTAATGAATCTAAACGCAATTTGAAGGACTTAGGCTATCTACCCCATCCTCTTTTTTTTTATTTTTAACTACCCTTTAGCTTCGTTGATAAAAAAGTCCTACCTTTATCTTTTGTTTATTAAAATTCTTCCATTTTCTCTCTTCCATAATTTTAAGTTAGCCTGTAAGTTAGTTTTTACTCGTAATATATATTTTTGAGTTAGACTGTAAGTTAGTTTTTACTCGTAATATATATTTTTGAGTCATTTGACTCATCTCTGATTCATTTTTAATAATAGAATCTATATTAAAAAGCGTTATAGTTATCAACAAATTGTCTTTCCTTATAGACAATTTTGTTTGACAACCAGTTGAACGCAACAAAATATCTTTAAAACTATAGTCAAGCGCTCACTGCATGCCTCTCTTTCCCCCCTCTCCTCCAACACACTCAACTCGCCGCGCGCGCAGAACACTAGCCTACACCCGCAATACTGCCGCGCGCACAACTCACGTTAGCTCGCTCAGCATTGAAATCTGTTACGACGCGCGCAACATTGCCGAGCGTTAGCCCAATACTAATCTGCACACAACAACGTCATGGTAGGCTCGCCTCAGCATTGAAATCTGTTACGGGAAAAATTTTGAAATCTTCAAACTCGAATTGCATTGGAACTGTTACAGACTGAAATCTCGAATAGCACTGAATCAGTTACGAGGCAGGTTTGTACACCGAAGTGTAGCATTGTTAGTACTAAGCAATCTAACTCAACCCTATACAACAAAAAATTTCGGTGTAACAATACTACTACGATGCTTAAACACATCCGAAGTTCGCACGATATGTTTACAAAAAAAAAATGATGGAGTGACGCTGTAAATAAAAGGGAAGAAAAAAAACAAGCATTATACTTGGTATTAGTCATCTGGTACATAAACTGTGTATCCGAAAATACTATCAGTTATTCCTCCTTTCAAGGCTGTTGTAGAAGCCACTCTTATTTATAGAATCTTAAACCACCAGAGATATGCCAAAAAAGGGAGAATTATGTAATAGATATCCGTGAAGTAGACCGGGTTATCCCGAAATAATTGCTCGTCTGCGAGAAACGGAACAGTCCAAAGATCGACGGGTTGCGAAATCGCACGAGAACGCCAGCGCGAGTTCGATTTTGCTACCCCTAGATCTTTGGACTGTTTCGTTTCAAGCAGACGAGCAATTATTTCGGGATAACCCGGTCTAATTCACGGATATGTGTTTTAATGCTAAGGTGTGACGTTGAGCCAACATGTCTAGTTATTTGAGATTAAAAAAAAAATTTATTTGAAAATTTTATTTGTGAATTATGACGCAAATTCCTTAACACAAACTTCCGGTTTAAACCTCCTGTCTGCGAAAGTCTCCCGTACGCGAGGACGTCCCTATATCCAGTCCCAGTCACCGACATTTGTGTTTAAGGTAAAACCGTATTTTTTCTACTTTATTAGTTTAAATAAGATATAGCGTTAAAATGCGCTATTCGCTTGAGTCTTGTAGGTTTTTAGGTGTGTTTTAGAAGGTGTCAGTAGGCTAGTTTTCGTACCGTCGGAACGAAAGGTTGTCAGGGGGTTCGGCTTGGACTATTCATTCGTGGGTGGGGGTGGGGAGGGGGCTAGTATCGTACGCGAGGTTTTTTTTTTCGTGTTAGTGCGGAAAATGTCGCCAGGTTATAAATGTGCTGTTCGCTTGAGTATCGTATGTTTTTAGGTGTATTTAGGTGTGTTTACAAGTGTCGGTAGCCTAGTTTTAGTACTGTCGGAGTGAAAGGTTGGAGGATTGGATCATTCCTGCACGGGTGGGGTCCTAGAATTGTAGCCTACGCGAGGTTTTTTTTTTTTCGTGTTAGTACGATAAATGTCGCAGGTTGCAAATGTGCTTATTTATGTTGGTTGAATTTGTTTTGTGTACGGTAGTTTTGCAAAGTATGTCACGTGGTAGAGCAGTGGTTGTGTGGAGCGCGGAAAAAGTGTTAGAGTATAAAAAAAAAGTGTGGTTATCGAAAAAGTGTGGGTTATCAAAATTAACCCACGGTCACGTGTGTGGGTTTTCAGATTAACCGTATATAACGGCTACACTTTTAGCATTGGGATGTGTTGGCGTGACGTCACCGCCGTGCATTAAGTTATGTTATTGTTACAATCAACGCTGCTAGGAATATGTACCATTCATCCAACACCAGCGTAAGCTCAAGATATTCAAAATGCCGTCATTGCCATGGCGATAAAAAAATAAAAAACAATCTACTGTTGTAATACCGTAAGGATCGGCGTTGGTTGATTGGTTCATTTACGACGGTAAATCCCCACGGGTTATCCGCCCCTAAAAATACAACTGCCATACACTACTACAATAAGCCCTACACTGACACAAAAATTACGTAAATCTAACGGACTACACACAAAACGCAGCAACAGCTTTCAAGTTCCTGTGATTAGGCGTCACCGTGTGTGGACTCACTCCCTCCAAAGTTCCAACAAGGAGACACAAGGAAACAACATGACTCGCATCGGGTCGAACAACACACATCCAAGTAGAAAATGTTCCACTGTTTCATCCGCATTCCCACAGACACACTCCGAAGAAAAAACAACACCCTGACTGGCTAGATAGCCATTCAGTGGAATCTGACCCAAATTATACCTGGAAAACTCCGCCGCCATCGATTGGCGCATGTGGTCTAGTTCTTGTTCCCGCGGATTAGTCAACCTTATCCGAAAGCCAGGACTCCTCCCACACATGGCGTACTCTCCTATCCAAGACTGCTCCAAAGTCCTTTGGACCGAAGGAAACAAGACACAAGAGGGGCTCCCGGCAACACATCACGTGAAAAATTGTCCGCAGCAAGATTCCCTAGCACAGACGAGTGTCCCGGGACCCAGTGAAGACGGACATCCTGACCAACCTGAAAAGTGCTGGAAAGATTCATCCCAATATCTATCACTATTGGGTTCACAGAACACATCCCAAGTAGCTCAGAGTGTAAAAAGTGGAGGGCCGACTGAGAGTCTGAGCAACGTAGCAGCGACAGTAAACGGAGTTTGTTTGTTTGTTTGTTTGTTTGTACTACGATAGCCCCCCCCCCCGTATATGGCCGCTTTTTTATAGCATTGTTGTGATTTCCCGTTTGCATGAAAATACGCTGTGATTTCCCATCAGCAGTCGCCCAAGCTTTCATTAGATTTAGTTAGATCAGGATTTAGTGACAAAGAGGCCCAGATCCCATTTGCATGAAAATATTGTGACGTCATCATATTGTGTCTCTTTGTTGTAAAAACAGTTCGAATCATCAAGGACCGCGGAACCTCAGCATGAACTTCCATGTTAAACGGCGTCAAACTTTGAGCTCCTCAGTTTCGCCCAGAATTAACATAGACCAACAAAATTCGGTATTTGGGGTCTTGTCTCAACTATTTCACTGCATTACAAATTTTGATGACAACAATCAAATCGTTCGGCGTCCACAGTATGGCCATTTCTTGTTGTTGTTGTTCTTCTTCTTGTTATTGTTGGGACTCTTTGACCTCATCTGGAGACCGAACCACTGAACCGATTTTCAAGTTCTATAGCTTAAAACGTAGGTATGGACAAGGCCTAGGGCCTTTCGCAGGCTATTTTAATGTAACTACTATATTCTTGACACGGAAAGCCAAATGGGCTAAAACATATGCTCTCACCTAGAGATCGAACCATGAACCGATTTTCAATTTGTATAACTTAACATGTAGGTATTAACACTGACCAGGGGCTTTTGAACCAGATTTTGATGTGACTGCAGTATTCTCGACGGCAGAGCAATTATTATTGTAGAGCACTGGGCAGAAATCATTAATGTTGTTGTTGGGACTCTTTGCCCTCACCTGGAGATCGAACCACTGATCCTATTTTCAAGTTCTATAGCTTAAAACGTAGATATGGACAAGGCCTAGGGCCTTTCGCATGCTATTTTAATGTAACTGCAATATTCTTGACACAGAAAGCCAAACAGGCTAAAACTTTTGCTCTCACCTGGAGATCGAACCAACGAACCGATTTTCAATTTGTATGGCTTAAAACGTAGGTATTACCACCGACCAGAGCCTTTTGAACCTGATTTTGATGTAACTGCAGTATTCTCGTCGGCAGAGCAATTATTATTGCAGAGCACTGGGGAGAAATCATTAATGTTGTTGTTGGGACTCTTTGCCCTCACCTGGAGATCGAACCACTCAACCGATTTTCAAGTTCTATAACTTAAAACGTAGGTATGGACAATGCCTATTGCCTTTCGCACGCTATTTTAATGTAACTACAATATTCTTGACACGGAAAGCCAAAGAGGCTAAAACTTTTGCTCTCACCTGGAGAGTGAACCAATGAACCGATTTTAAATTTGTATAGCTTAAAATGTAGGTATTAACACCGAACAGGGCCTTTTGAACACGATTTTGATGCGACTGCAGTATTCTCGTCGGCAGAGCAATTATTATTGTAGAGCACTGGGGAGAAATAATTAAGTGGAGTAACAAATTTTTTCAGAAATTTTGCAGAAAACATAAATTTGGTACATAAGTCTTTCTTAACAGTAAAAATCGAAATAGCCATGGACCCCTATTAAATACCCCAAAGCGTCTGCAGTGCCCCCCCCCCCCGCTCCTCCCGCTCCAGAACCCCCACTGTGATGCCTCCCAGGGGTTTGGGCAAAAAATTCTTACAGATCAAGCCAAAAACATGAAATTGGTTGCAAAAGTCATTCTTAGCAGCATAAAACTAATCAGCCATGAAAAAAACTCTCTTATAACAGTTATTTAAAGGTGGTCTTACAGTGTTCTTTTCTGTGTTATTCTTGCTGAAACAAGAAAAAAAAAATAGGGGACTTTAGTATTAAAAAACGCTTAAGCGTATAAAATACGGATGTAAGTCTTAAAACACTTAAAGCCCTAAAGGACCAGATATTAGAAAAAGACATGAAAGCCATCAGCGTCGCACGTACTAATACGTGTAAAAGAAGCTCCAGCTTGTTTTTTGGGTCGCTAGAGATTCTTTTACACGTATCAGTGCGACGCTGATGGCTTACATGTCTTTTTCTAATATCTGTTCCTTTAGGACTTTAAGTTTTTTAAGGCTTACATCCGTATTTTATACGCTTAAGCGTTTTTTAATACTAATTACTTACACAGACAATACCATCATTCATTATACAGGCAATTCCGTTTGAAATCGATTCAAACAACCAAAGGAAAAAAGATTATCTAGATTCCCACTGCGGACGCACGAACAATAGAAATAAGAATTAAGACTGGGAATCTCGGTAATCTAGCGACACGCAAACAAACAAATATTATGATCTTAGTTATATAGATTTATTTATTGAGAGCCTAAAGATCTATACATCATGCTCTTATTAACCTAAGCTAACTAACGTAACTTAAGCATATACAAAATTGCCAGAGAATACGTAAGGGCAAGGAACAAGCCCATCATGATTCCCAACTAACCAACTACCCCATCAACGATCCCTACACAGACGCCACTCCGCACGGAAGGTCACAGGAAGTACCCTGTAACTTTGTAAGCGTTACAAAAACCCAACACGACACGCAGGGAGTGGCCAGCGAAGTGAAAACATGTACAACAATCCCTTTAAACTTGACTACAATTGCGGTGCACGACGCTTATCTTTGCAACCTTGTAAATTGTCTGGTCGCGTGGAATGAGCATTGTCCGCGGCTTTAGGTGTTGGACTGTTGGACTTTCGTTGTTGAGTTACATAAAAACGAATCCGTTTTTAGCTAATAGCGGACAACTTTAACCCAAACGACGATAGGTTGTTAATTTCGAGGTTCAGTCGGCAGCTGATACAATGGAAAGGCGCATTTATTTCGTAGATGCTGGCTTTTGGAGCGGAGTTAAATTGTTTCAAAGTGGGCTGCAACAATCACTGCATGTGCGAGCGTCGACAACCTGGTAACTGGCAACAATTTTGCGGTGTGCGGTACTGAGTTGAATTGTTTCAAAGTTGGCGGGCAATCACAGTGATTAAGTAACAGCAGGGGCTTGCTTGCTTATTGAATGCTGGCTTTTCCAGGGTGAAGAGAAGGGAAGGGGAAGTCCTGTTAACAGTACAGGGCCAAACCAGGTGGCATTGGGGAAGAGTAAAATTGAAGGATTAGTCATCTAGTTAAATATTGCAATCACGATTTAGTTTCGTCAGGAGACCAAACACCCGGAGTGGGTAAGACCGTCGAACAAACATGAGAGGGTTGTGGCAAGATAAACTACTTTTCCGGTGAGAGGAGAATGGGGGGGGGGGGGGGGGCGAGGGGCGGTTGGGGAAGTGCCCGTGAACACTTTCATCATACGAAATATTGATATGTCACAATGGCTTTAAAGTTGACTACACAGTGTAGGTTTGACTTTTGACTTTTCCTTAATAGCAGCGTCACTGACAGCAACAATAAATTTAGGCAAGCCCACAGACAGCTCTGCGGAAATTTCAGCTACGGAAACATGAGCATCAGTCTCCAAGGGCAACGCACTTCCTGTGCTGCAGCAGCATTTAATTCGTCATTTACATAAGGGAAGTGACACGACAAAAACCCTTCCAACTGGTAAGTTGTATAATCTATCTATTACTAACAAAAACGTCAAGTGTGCCGTAAAAAAGGGGGTTATGTGATTGAAGTTTCACTTTACTTGTTAAAATGTACGCGGATAAAAATTGATGATTTTTAATTGAAATAATCAAATGTACAATTAAGAAAATTGCATCTGTTTAAGAGCCGTTGTGCTTTAGGCCTACGTAAAATATATGATTGGTAACGCACAACAGCACTTAACCAGATGTAATTTTCTTAATTGCACATTTGATTATTTCAATTAAAAATCATCAATTTTTATCCTTGTACATTTTAACAAGTAAAGTGAAACTTTAATCATATAACCCCCTTTTTTACGACACACTTGACGTTTTTGTTTGTAATCCGTGTATCTTTTTTACGGCTATTACGTCGCGCTACAAAGGTTTATGCATGCAGTCGATTGTTGCTGGCCACTTTGAAATAATTCAACTCAGCTCTGAAAGCCTACCACTACGAAATAAATACGCCATTCTACTGTTTTTAGCTGCCAATTTCTAGGCCGAAGGCCTCGAAATTAACAAAATAGCTTAGTTTGGTTTAAATCTGTATGCGATTAACTGAAACACGGATTCCTTCATTTTACCCTTCAACAATCAACTTTTTAGCAAAGACATTAACATGTGCTGAGTAGCATTGTTACCTAATTACAATGTGAAATAATCAAAATAATCGTTCAGGGATACGTACTTCCGGAATGGCTCGACCAATAGAAAAAGTGGTCTCTCTGAGGATAAAGAAAAGGAAAATTTCTTGCTTAGATCATGTTTCAGATTTTAGATAGGGGCAGTAGTTTTTTCTCAAACCATGACACACAAGAACAACACCACCACCAACAAGGCGAACAGTTTTCAAATTTCCGTGTGGCTTCCTACGTTTACTCTTGCATGGAATTACATAAAATTTGGTCTGAATATACCTTTCATACCTATTTACTAACTGGCCAAGTTGGGTCGAAATATATTGAATAGGAACGGAGAAATTAATAGTTTCAGTTTTGCTGGAGAGAGGACTTCAATCATATCTCCGTTAGCTGCTACTTACAAAATTAAAACTGTTGGTTAAAATAGGGCTAAAGGCTGACAATTACGCCTAAAATGTAAAACAGGCCTAAAAGCTAACACTTTTAACTAGCAATTGTGATGGCTACTGCTTTTAGATTAGTATAATACAGATAGCTCTTGTAGTGCTTGATAGAGGTGTGCGTCTCAACATTGGAAGTGGAGGAACTGTACAGAAGACCGGTGCGACTAGGCAGTTGCTGTAGCCGCTTGTTTACACCAATTTTTGGTTTTGGGTGGATATCAAAACTTTCACAGGACTGTGAACGTACAAAAGGTACCGTCTTATCTTCATCTGTAGTTTTTTCTGGAGGAATATATCTTTATATTTTCACATTGATAATTTTCAAATTTACCACTGCCAATTAGCCGTTCGATTAACCATATTGACACGGCTTAGTTTATTGTAGGAGCATTCTTCACATGTTTACGTTTCTTCAATCCCATTTTTGCAGACACTTGCTAACAATCGCTGAATTCGTTCGCTTAGCTCACTCAATCAGCGCATGCCCTTTAGTTGTTTTGTTTATCCTTGTACCTTCCCCTCACTTTTCAAGATTTCGGTAGCATTAGGATTTATTATCGACACGACAAGCTATGCTTTTAGTTGCTTGCATTTGATAGACACATGTAATTTAGGACTATGAACATACAGAAAGTCAGCGTACCATCTTATATTCCGCTCTACCTTTCTTTTTGGAGGCATTTCATGTCCATAAGTAATTAGCCGTTACATCAGCAAAGGAGAATTTTTTTCGTTTGCTTGCTTCGTTCACATCTATTTTTTTGGTTATTAGCAAAAACCTTGCATGCTTGCTCAAGGATGCTCGTATTGTTGCGTAACCATCATCTATAACGTGCATCCCTGTATTCTTACGCAATCCACGGCAACGTAAATGTTTGCTAATTTTGTCCTTCGTTACAGTTCAGCTTTTAGTTCGGCCAGACTTTTACAATCATGTAAGGACCAGTGTTGATTGTTCAAGCCATTGTTGCTTGAAATCTTTGGTTGCAACTTGGAAAAGAAACAAAATTTAAATTCCTTGGTGGCGAATTTCAAAACCCTTCCACGCATTTGTCCTGACCCCTGCAACACCCAAACCAACAAAAGGACCATGCTCAGATCACCGCACAACAGTGTGCAAAAGTTCAACTACGTAGGACGGCTCAATTTTGTGCTAGGCATGAGCAAAAAGTCAATGGGATTTAACATGGGAAAACCTTATTAGCTAGCCAACTAGCTAGATAGTGACATAAAAACAACGTTATTGACGCATCTTTTCCTCTATGATTGGTGGACACTCATCCTTTATATTTTAGTTTTTCTTAATCTCTGACCCTTGCCCTTACATTTTCCACAATTTTGAAACATTTCTGTCGCATTGGAATTTATCCTCAACATGCCAAAATATGCTTTCAATTGCTTACAGTTAACAGACACACGTCTGCTATGTAGTCAGTAGCCTTTTTATCATTAACAATCAATTTTTCAACAATCGGTTGTCTACAATGGGATGCTCTACTGTTCCTTGGCGGCGACACACTAGCGTGTGTCTAGATTTCAGTTACGAGCAGACTTAATGATGATGAGGGATCATGATTAAACAAACGAAGCTTCAACAATCAGCAAGAAGGCGAGGGGGCTCGTTCTTCCCATGGTAGCAAAGAAAAGGGGCGAGCGGCCGACAATGAGAACCGATGTGCGCTGTAACTATTGTCTAATAAGTAATGCACTTTCGGAAAAAAACGTTAAAATGCATTAACCAACCAAACATTCCCACAATTTTAAAACTCACGTGAGTTTAGGTGAGTTTAGTAGGAACAGCAGTAGGTGCTACTGCAGCAGAGTTAAAAAGTTTCCAAGTTGGTTGAGTAACAATCACTGTATGCACGATCTCGGCGGCTTTTCGTACTTGGTATCAAATTCAGCCACACTGTGTTGCCTGCCACTGAAATAGCTATTTACTTCCTTAAGGAAACAAAACACCAGGGATTAAAAGGAGGGGGAGCAGGGGTTGGGGGAGGCATTCAAACCACACAATGGGAGAATACACGGGGGAGGGGGGGGGGGGCACCGAACGCGGAACGGGACAGAGTTTACCAGGGGGCAGCAGGTGGGTATCTGACCATAATGGGGAATGTGGGGGGAGGATGGGGCCAAGAAGGGGGGAGGGTTTGGCGGTTCTTTTCATTTCATGCTCCCCAGTAAAGTATTTTGCTCATGCATGCTGGAAATACCAAGGGTTCCAAGGGAAGGAACAGGGATGGGGGAGGGGGGGTATTCACACCACACAATGCAGGGAATGCGGGGGAAGGGGGCAGGGGGTCAAGGGCGACCGGAGAGGCAGCTGGCAGAAAATCTGACGACACAATGGGGGTTGTGGGGATGGGGAAGGGGAGTTTTTTTTTTTGGGGGGGGGGGGCATCGGCGACCCTTTTTAATTCATTCTGACAAGTATTTCGTTCGCGCATGCGGGAACCAGGGTAGACCCCCATATGTTACGCCGGGGGTACAGCTAGTAAGTATACAGTATAATTACTGTGGGTATTGCTGATATCAACGTTACTTAACTAAAGATGTTAGGAGGTCAATGGTAGAGTGGGCAAACTTATGGCTAGCGCCACTCACGTACACAGCACTGACCTCCCCCAAAGAAGGATGAGCGCATACCTGTTAAATTTAGTCCAACTATTCACAAGGATACGTACTTATTTACGCATGCTACGCTATATCCACCCAAAACCAAAACCGGTATAAGAGAAGCTGTCAAGTTTCTAAAAAAAAGGGTCGGCATTTCAAAGTAGTGATGTCATCCAACTAGCGAAAGGCCGCCAAGGTTAATCCTATTAGCCAAGTTAATCGCACTTACTAATAGTTCGAAAGTTAAATGAAAACTAGAACGTTGCTACTGGCGGTAGCAAACTTCAAGTTTTCATTTAACGCTTAAAGTATTATTAGGTGCGATTAACTTGGCTAATAGGATTAACCTTGGCGGCCTTTCCCTGATTGAATGATACTGTCAGAACCGCCATTTAACGTCGGCTATGAAACAATAATTGGTTTTTCATAATTACTAATATGTAAGCATGGTCTTTTTTGTTGTTGCGAATATTACAGTATATGAGTTTTTTTGTGCAACTTTTATTCTCCTTCGAACAGCGTAACGCAGTCCAGAGAACGCAACCAGCGAGCGAGTGCGCGCTTGTAAGTACAAAGGCTATGGAAGAGAGCAATGTTGAACGATGTTTACAACCAAAGACCTTGGAATAGTAGTAGTATACAATAGTATACAATACAATACAATACAATACAATACAATACAATACAATACAGTAGTATACAATAGTATACAATAGTAGTAGTTTACAACTGAATGAAGAAAAACGTAATCTGGATTGCGAGACATGTTCAGGGATGAATATTATATATTAATGCAAGTAGAGAAATATTATCAATATTTCAAGTAGTTTTATTAATGAATGTTTCAATTAATTTTGTGCTACTGTAAGCTATGACGTCGCACTGTTTGTTCTAGAGTCCCGACCAATGACTGAGAGCGTGTTGGAAAGGGGATGCATCGTGAATGGTACAAACAAAATAGTAAACAAATGAACGAAGAAATCATCGGAAGTGACGCAGTCTGGGCAGGAATGAGTTCGAGAGGACGAGCGAGATTCGCGCTGTCTCGCCCGCGACGATCTATGTAGCAAGACGTAAAAGCTTGCAAGTCCTCTCAGCCCGCTCTCCCAGCGATTTGGTCAGGCTCTAGGCCCGGGATGGGGAACCTATGGCACGCGTGCCACAGGTGGCACGCAGGGGCTTTTCTAGTGGCACGCGAGCCTTTCGAAAAATTATATTTTTCCTTAACAAAATAAACATACGTATAAATTGTTACAGCACGGCAGGTTTGATTTTTTCCTCCCATTCTGTTTTTCTGTTTACGAACAATGGGCCCACAAACACTACAACCAATTTATTATGAACAATGGGATCCGTCCAATGCTGACGTGACGTATGGCTTCAGTGAATGCGAGACTCGCGGACATCGTTAGAACTGATTGCATGCGGCATTATGTTTAGGATTATGGTTAGGTTAAATAGGGTAAGGTAGGTTAGCATATGAGTGTATGGCTCTGTGAGCCCATTAGGACTCGAATAAAAATCAAATCAAAACCAAATGCGGCATGGGGACAAGAGAGAAGCAGCTCTGACCTCAACATAGATACGGGCTGAAAAGAAAATCTAAAAGCAGATCAACTTATATTTCATTGTAGGAACGAACTTCGTTGCGACTTTGCCGCTATGGAAAAGTTGGTGTTTGCATTATAAGCAACATCTGAAGCCAGCTACTATTGCGAACAAGTAAACTCATACATGAACACTATATGTATATTCGATCACACGCAATTGCCTCCTTGAAGACAATAGCGAAGCATGCATCGAAATGAAGCTTGGGACATATGAACCGCGCATCCAAAATTACCATCTGAAAAGCAGGAACAGAAGTCGTACTGATGTGGCACGCACTGCATGTTTTATAAGCTAATTTTTGTTTTATTGGCACTTATGTAAAAAAAAGCTTCGCCATCCCTGCTCTAGGCGAAAGATCGACTATCTGAATGTGAGTATGGGAAAGAAAAAGGTGTTGAATGAGAACACTAAAGGAGAAATTATTTGCCTTTGTTGTTAGCTTGGCTAAATGAATTGTGAAAACAACGTGACTCAACAAATCTTAACTTAACTCAAGTTTAAATTCTTTTTTTTTTATAATTTACTTGAGCAATTTGAAGTTGCGGCAAAAATGACAGGAGTAGATAAATATGTAATAAATTGACTTCAAGAGTGTTGAATTCAGGAGGTAACGAATGTTGGCTTATTTTGGGTAGCTGAAGCTAAGTTGTAAAAGTAACGTTAATTGTTTGTTTTTTTATTTAATTTTATTAAATAAATGTGAAGATGTTGAAAAATTGTGTTCACTTGTGTCCTTCATGGCACACTGGTCGATACCTAGTTTTTTTTTAATCCTTTATTTATTTTACTAATCAATTCAAGTTTTTCCGCTCGACAAGCCATTCATTTCATTTGTTTAATTTTATTTGAATGTAATGCCTTTATTTAAAAGGCCCTCACAACTGGTGTCAGTTAAGTGGTCTTTTCGATCCAATTTTTGGCATTTTCGGCCACGAATGGTAATACACACTAACCGGAGCTTTGTAGTTACGCATCTTTTTTTTTTTTTTACATTTTTGCAGGAGCCAAAATTTTGTCGTAAGTGTGTGAGGGACTCAAAGCATTTTCTGTAATCTATTTAATTACGTCAAGTGTTTTTATTGTCGAAAGTCGAACACTGTGCTGTGCTCAAAATTAATTCGATAGGGATAGTGCCAAATAAAGTATGTGCCAAAATATTAAAGCTGTGCCAAAATATAGAAACCAGTGCCATAGTAGTGTGATAATGTAAATAATGAAAGGTGAGAGGAAAAAATGTCGCAGTATCACAGACGTGAACTGTCGGAAATGATCAGTGCTAGTTTTTGCTTAAAACGCCCTGAAAGTATATTAGAACTCTTCAGAGTTTTCAACACAAAGATGAAAAACGGAAGAGTAAATAGAACGTTGAACAAGATGAACGTTACCTAAATAAAGATATGGCTGAAGAGAGCAAGGAAATGAACTTGTATAATGACGAACTGGAAACGAAAACGGTAGCCTACTGGAAGCAGAAAAATGGGAATTTTTTTAAGAATTGAAATTTTTTCCCCTTCCGTTTGATTCCGATGAAAAATGGAAGATTTGGGGTGAAGCAATTTTGTTTATGTGAATTTTTCTGTATAAATTGAATGACTACTTTCAGCAACGTGGAAAAAACGAATACATTATGTTTTGTATTGAATGTCAATTTTTTGTTTGTATATGGTTTTTTCTGTGCAAGATTTGTTTGGTTATTTTATAGTAACCAAACCACTCCCCCTCCCAAGGCGTCAGAATCTTGGTTCTTTGAATGAATGTGTGTGATTGAGATCTCAAACCCAAGTAAAATGTATAAATCTAATCAAAATTGACGTCACAAACCTTGTGAAAAATGCGTGTATGTGGATATAATTGAGATTCTGATTGCAGGCAAAGAAGATTTAAAGATATTTTTTTGTGTGTAAAGATGGTTTTTTTGGTTTGGTAGTCTCACTTGTGATACATTGTAAAGTAATATTGGGTGACAATTCCTTTTTCTATCATTGCTAATTTTTTTTTATTGGAATTTAACGGACGAACGTAATTTTTTTATTGTTGTTGATTTTTTTTGTTGGTAAAGGAAATTTGGTTACATATGATGTATTAGATTTTTTTTATGTTAAACTTTTTTTTTTATGTGTAGAATGATTGATTCTCTTTAAGTTAAGTTGACCCGTAATAAAGTTATTGCTGTTCGATGTCGAGTTGGTGAGTCGCATCCGGGTGTTGAATTTCGTTGAGAATTGAAATATAACCCGAACTAAGTTGGACAGACAGTCATACAACACAATTTTTTTTTACTGGAACAATGGGACACATCCTGGAGGCAACGAGGAACACGTAACGTACCGTATTGCATTACGGTATAGATGAGGCTTACTGTTCAGGAACAAGTAAGGGACAATGGTTTGGAAATTAAATACGGTAGCTAAATTTAGGGATTGGAAAACACACGTAACTTGGTACGGTCAGGTGGAGGTAGGAAAGCCAGGTGAAAGAAAAACGCTAGTCACATAAGCAAGGTAAAGAAAAGGAAGGGACATTCTAAATAATAGTTAAAGCACGCTAAATAAAAGGAATGGTGAAAAACTAAGGTTAATTAAAGTGTAAATAAAAACTAGGATTTGAGAATAGCACATGCCTTATAACAGAATATATAACAAGAAATTTTTTGTGTGGATAAAATGAGATTTTTTCATATTGGTAAATGTAAATAAATGTTGAATGGCAAAAATGGAAAGGAATTTCAGAATTTTATTTCTTCCCCTTATGCCAGGGATAAATAGTGTGTAAATATGAATTAAATATAAAGATGTAGCAGGAAAATGTAGATTTTTGTGTGAAAAAAAGTGAATAAGAGGAATGGGATGAATAAATGCAGAAATGTTGAATAGATTAGATAAGATTTGAAGCCGAAGTTTTCTGGAGTCCTGATGAAGGGAGGCGCACTTTGGGCTGGTTCAGATTATCGCTAGTGCTGCGAAATAGATCTTTTGTGATGGAATTCACTACGTACATTGCATTGGCAATAATGGTTTGCGCAACAATTTGGTCTTTTTCGAAAGCGCTATGTCTGCATTGGAGATAACGCATTGGCAGGCGAGTCTGGGCTTTTTCGTGGCTCGCTTCACATTGTTGGGATCCTAGGGGACCGTGGTACTCAGTAAAGTGAAAGGAGAGAAATAAATGTGCAGAAGTAGAATAAATAGGTAAATGAATAAATAATGAGAGGAAATAAAAAGAAATTTCTTCTTAAAGATAATGCATGAAGCCATAACGTCAGTAAAGTATAGGCAGAAATGAAAAGTGAGAAAATAAGAGAAAGATAAATAAAGAAGGTAAACGATGAAGTTTTCTGAAAATTGAGGTGTGGAAGATCTGGGATAGGTGGAGATGCTCCCCAGCGCAAAGAAGTGATGGCCTTGTGATAAATGAGCCGTTGCTCGAAAAATCTCTAATCTACGTTTGCAGAGGGAAATTGCAAAACAAGTTGGGTCATCATGTATAGCACATTTCTGCATTGCCCTCACGTAATGTGAGCTACGACGATTGACGGACTCTTGGGCTGCACCCGGTAAACGGTCGGTTTACTGCAGCAGAGGGCCGAATAAGCGACGAAACTAAAATATTTTGTCAAGAGGACGAAATACGCAATGTCACGGGAGTACGAGCCTTACCTAGGTGTTGCCACATTTCAGAATTTCAGGGAACAAGGGAAACAAAAAACGAAGAATAAAGTGAAAATAAGTGCAGTACTGATAAATAAGATAATGATAAAGGAGGGGCTTGGCCAGTCTCTTCCAAGCAGTGAATAAGAAGTAAAGAAGTAAAGAAGTAAATGAGAAATGAATAAGAAGTATGAAAAGTAAATAAAAGTGAAATAAGTGACAAATAAGTGAGAAGTAAGGTGAATAAACTGTGAATAAAGTGATTTTAAGTTACAACGTTTAACTAAATGAAGTAAATAAGTGAATAAAGCTGAGAAGAATGGGAAAAAAAAATGCATGAAAAGTGTAGCAAATGGTGTAGAAAAATAAATACAGTAAGAATGAGATCTACTAACTATAGGCAAACTTGTGAAAATATATATGTGTTACATACTATAACCATCAATGTAATAGAATTGTAAATAAGATTAGAACTGTAATTACGGTGTGACTACTGTTGATTGGTAGATTACTCCCGAGTCTCTTTGTAGTATGCTTGTTGGACTTTTGGGATCGACTACCTGAATCAACAAAATATGTATGCTGGCCTCAACAATTCGGTGTATGCATGAAGTGAACGAGTGAGTGGCTGTATTAAGTATTCAAAAATAATTTGCGAGTCGACACGGCTCACTTTCGGAATTTGGGTATGACAGCCAATGAGGGGAGTCGAACCAACCGTATGCATGGAAATATTTAACGAAATGTTTATTTCTATAAATATTTGTGCTTTAGCTTTTTTTTTTTAATGTTTGCGATTTGAGTTTGTTTTTGGTTGTTTTTATTGGCACGAAGAAGGTTATTTTTTTTCAATGGCACATAAGTAACGTAACGTTATGCGATTGGCACTTGCAAGTTTTGTAAAGATTAGATAGTGATAGTTGTCAGAGAAACACACATTGTAACATGGTTAGGGACGGAACATAGCCTACTTGCACGAGGCATTGTCAACGTTATGCGATGTTGCAACAACGTTTAGTGCGAAATTGGAGGCCACGTCATGTTGGAGAAAAAGTGATAAGTTTGGGGTCCTGATAAGTGAAATGGAGATTTGCGCAGAAGCAGTTGCGTCTTCGTAATGCGTTCACAATGAAAGTGCGACAGTGAAAAATAGTGAATTTTAAGCCTACACAATGGTGTTGCGCAACAAACGATTTGTCGAGTGTTGTGAATATGCGTAGTGAGCATGCTGCATTCACCCCAGTATTTAAAAAAAATAATAATGAGTGAAGCATTACATATGCAGTGATAATTTTTCGTGACATCAGTGGTCACATACATTAAGAGGTTGTTCTAAGGGGTTTGATTGCAATATTTCAATTTTCTCCCGACGGTTCACCAAGACCAATGAAAAGTGTTTCCAGGGCAACGAAGAGGCCAGCCAGACGCTGCGGGGAGCGGAGCCGAAGGACGGGCGGTGGAGAGCAGTTTCGGCCAAGAATCATAAATTCAACGTAAAAAAAAGTTTGAAAAATATTCACGTGACACGCAACAACAAGAAGCAATTGAAAGTTGAAAGTATTACGTAAAATTTTAGCTTAGTGGATGACGGTTCACGTGTAGTCCTGGGTCCGCTCCACGTTTTGCCCCCCCCCCCCCCCCATCATGGGCGGTGAATGGACGAGCAAAAATTCAGAATTTTTCAGTAATGGAATCACTGTAAAGAGGAATTTGTGATGGATAAAGCTGAGGAAAGTGACGGCATCTGTGTATGCCCCCCTCTGGATGTTTTTTTTTTCCTTCTTCATTTGGTGTGAAGGTGCTGCCAACAGCCCCTTCTTGTGTTGCCAAGGAGTGGCCAAGCATATGGTTGAGGACCAGAAGACGTCCCCCCCCCCCCACCACCCCACTCTGCAGGTTGGTGGATCTGCAAGCAACTGAGGGGAATTGACGGCATTTGGCGTCCCTCCCCCCCTCCTTTCACGCAGTCTTCAATGGTGGAACAGCGAGCGGTTTGTTGGCGTGGGTGATGTGTCTCTGGGGAGTTGAAGGCATTTGGCGCCCCCCCCCCC
>JAHWFP010039423.1:457-12297 GCA_023313725.1 Lithobius niger | reverse complement strand
TGTGTCTCTGGGGAGTTGAAGGCATTTGGCGCCCCCCCCCCCCCACACATGCTGAATTCAGTAATGGTGGATCAGCGAGCAAGTCTTGGGGGATTTGCAGACATTTGGCGCCCCCCCCCCACTTCAGTCTTCAGTTGGGTGGATCGTGGAGGATGAGCCACTTTAAGTCTGTAATATAATCCGAGATTGACTCACCCGAAGCCTGCCCCCTCCTTTGAAATGTTACTCGTTCACACAGATAATTTGGAGTAGGACTAAGCTAACCTGTCAATAGAGCGTTTATCTCAATAAGAGTTTTAGGTGCACTGGGTGCGCACAAGTTGCGGAGCAACCCGTATGTTTTAGCACCAATACTTGTTAGCAATAAAGCTACTTGTTTGTCGTCAGGCACTTCGTACGCAGAAAAATGTAATTCGACACGCTCGAAGTACACTGGCCAAGTTTCAAGACTTGAGTCAAATTCCTCAAGCTTCCTACTTGGAATTAGTCGGCGCCATGGTTACTTCATCGGCCTTTAAACTCAACTTAACTTTATTAAATCAAGTGCGTAAGGAAACGCTCACAAATTCTAAATTCTTAAATTCCGGAAATCAGTTCAGCCTTTGTTGCACCGAGCAACAGGAAAAAGACTAGACTGAGTAACTAGCTAAATTAAAGGAGCTGACCAATTTGCATGCATTCGACGCCCCACTCTCACCCCACTCAAATATTAACTATAGGCCTATTAAATTTGAAGAATTTTAATCACTTTTAAAGTTACCAGCTCTTGCTTGTTCACACGGCAATTTACACATCAAGGAAAACTAAGTCCTTGTGAGACCAGCTAGGTCACTCTTAATTACTGTCGCAAATAGTAATTAATAAATAAACCTGTTTAAACTTGTTTAATAAACCAAACCGGTCCCCCCCCCACCCAGTGGCAACGCCTGAGACCACACAGATGGCGACTCTGTCACAAGTTCAGCTTGACTAGCACTAAAATTTGCGTTGCTACCCCCTTAAATTATAAAATTATAAGGCAAAAGTAGCAAGCTTTAAAATACTACATGTATTACACTTCGACTAGTCGACTAAGCCAAGGAGTATTGTAATTAATTATACGTACGCTACTCCGTATAACCTCACCATACCCCAACCACTAGATGGCTAACATTTTCTAGGTTTACAAGTTTCTACACAAACCAGGCTTAATTTTAATTTGCAGTATAACAATTTAAAAAAAAAACTGTTCATATGACTTTCACCAATAAGACTCAATTAGCCTAGGAATTTCACCAATTTTTTTTCACACTAGTTAACACAAGCAAACAACATCGTTTTAAACTCATTTAGTTTTTAAACCTTTTTGAATTAATTTAACTTCACCCTTATTAACAAGTTAAACCTTAATACACTTTTAACGTTTTTAAACACAAACGTTCTGCATTAAAGCAATGGAATTTCAAATTAAACCTTCTAACCTAAATCGCATTTAAGCACTAGGAAATTCTAACGTTTTAAACACAACGTTACACATGAGCTGCTCGTTTAAATTTAATTCACACTAGCCTAACAAATTTCCTCATACCAAGCTTATTCCCACGCACCAGCTCCTGTGCCAGCACGACTAAACTTGAATGAAGAAACCCTAGTCCTCCGCCTTTCCGAAGAACTGTTCAAATCTGACCGGTATCCAGCGTAGAATTGCGCACTTTTAGTCCTCAAACTCCCGGGCTGCAGTCCCTGGCTTCGAAGACGTCAAATGGCGTGCCGTTACAAGGAGTTGCAGAATCCACTGCAAAGATTCCAACTCTTAAACCTGTAACAGCTCTTCATAGCTCAGCATACGAGGTGAAACATTTTTCGTTACTCATTAGGCTTCGTTGACTTTAAAATTTAAACGCTTACGTTTACACGTTTCAATGCCCATGACCATACCCTTCGTAAGCGCTGGTAATGGCCAAAACGTGGGGCATGAAACTGGTTTCAAACTTTTAAAGTTACTTTAAAAGAATCTCACCCTGTCTCGGGTTCGGTTCCAAGTGAGACCCAACTCAAGCTTGGTTAACGTGAGAGCAGCTGCCGCGTGAGGGCAGTGCATCCCTATTTATTACCTTGTATCTCACACTCATTGGTTAGTTACAGATGATACACACAGCGAACCTGTGTGTGTTAATACAACTAACTACACTGAATAGTAGTGCCTGTAACCAGACACTACAGATGACAATATAAACAATGGTTACAACAATAAGTTTGCACTTACGAGCCACTTCAGGGCCACGTGCTTCTAACTGAACCCCCATTTAAAAAAAAAGGCACGACCCCATATGACGCTTTACCTGTCTGCCGAAGTTTAGATGTGGCAACTTTCCCTAAATCAGCTGTAGACGTGTCGTTATACCCTATGAGAATTGACATGGGAGCCTGCGGACTAGTTACTAATTCAAATTCAATGTTATTGAGGACAGTTTTTTTCCATGGAGGACACGTTCCCACATGTTCGTGTTGACGTTTTCTTTGTTACTGGACCCAAGACACCTAATTCAAACGATTTGCCAAAATGTATACCGCGTGGGGAATTTACACCAGTATGCTGAAATCAGGTAGAAGTTGGTTTCAGTTAAAAGACAGTCTGCTAGTGCGGCCGCCTTTTTTTCATCAATAAGCATTTTTAAACAATCGGACGATCTACGGCGACACACTAGCGTGTCTAGATACAGCACAATATATAACAATACTTAACCCGGTAACTACTGTGTACAAATTTTAATTCCTTAATGTGCAATTTCCCCCAGTTACATGTAGTCTGTCACTGTTAAACTTGGAAATCACACACTCTTGTTAATATTTAAATCCAAAGACTTACCAAATATTTTTTTTCCTCCCCTGCCCCCACCCAAAAAAAAATTATTTCTCAACAATACAGAAAAAAATTTACCCCACCTTTTGTTTCCAGAATCCACAAGACAGAAAATAATAACATATAGTTGCAACATCTTGATGGCCTAGAAATTTATTCACTGAAGTTCCCAGAACCCCCGATTCATTGATAGTTTGTGGACTGGTAGCGACTTACCATGATAGGGTTAGCATGACATTTACGAGGGCAGCATAGCTATATCAACACACACCATTTATAAGTGATAATACGGGTGGAAATTCTTGATTTGAGGTGCCCACAGATTTCTCAAACGACGTTGGTTGTGTGGGTATAATAAACACAGAATGCCAACGACTGGAAATGACAGATGTGAAGCAGCATAATTACCAGACAATTTGGGTATTATTGATGACGAATTCCGACGTGCAGAACCACCGAAGTCCGCTCCACAAGATGCTGGACAGAAAAACTATAAGCAATTTGGTGCTCTCACCATCAACCCAGCTGAATCCGTCCCACATGCTCGAATTTGATCACAGTGACACCGTTTTTTGGAACCGTCAGGCATTTTAACTTTATAACGCAACTTTCTTTGCTGACTTTCCACAATTCTAGCTTTCCAGCGAAGTTTTGAGCCAGTTGAATAACTGTGAACCAAAATACTCGAAGCTTCTTGTGACAGTTAGGGAATAGTTGCTGCATTTGTTTTTCTTCTACTATAGCTTGTGTGTATGGAAAGAACAAAGATAATTTTGCCCTTACGGAGCACCCTAGAAATAGGTTGTAAGGTGAATCTTGAGTTTCATTGTGAGGAATAACAGGAGCTTGCTGTAGAAAGTTTAATGTACCTAGTAGTTCCTGCAGCCAAACCTTGAGCAAAACTCAATTTTAGCGACCTGTTGAATGACTTCACTGTGCTTTCAGCTGCTCCATTGGGCTGCAGAAAATACGGCACATTTGTGTCATTGTGTATTCCTCATTCTCTCAAACATTGTTCAAACTTGTATGATACAAAATTTGGTCCGTTGTCAGATACGAGATTCTTAATGAAACCAAACATAGAGAATAACTCTTTAAACTTCAAATAATCACAGCGCTGTTAGTGTTTTTCATTAAGTAAGCAAACGGAAACTTGGAATGTGCGTCAATTACGACTTAGTACATCTTTCCTTCCAATGGCCACACTAAGTCATCGTAAAATCTGGACCAAGGCATAGCAGGTCTCTCCCATACATGCTAACGTCCAAGAATTTAACCATCCTTGGTTACTTGACCAGAACTACAAGTTTTACCAAGTTTTTCTAATGCAGAATACGTCCCCGGCCACCAAACTCGTGAACATGCAAGGGCTTTAATCCTAACAATCCTGCAATGCCCAACGTGAAGTTCAGTTACCACTACAGATCGCAAGGCTTCTGGTATTATTAAACGATGTCCCAAAAACATGGGTTTATGCTCCAAATATAGTTCATTCCTTGAGAATTGCGGATTTAAATCCTCATGTACTACCTTGTGTGACCAACGCGATGCACCCAAGACAAGACTTGGTCTTTTTGGGGTTGGTCACTCAAGACTGGTAACGACTCAGTAGTTTGAAGTTTCATGACGGTAGTCACTGCAGGCAGCATGTTAGGCTCCACGTTTGGCAAAGGTGTACGTGTTAAAAAATCAGCAGTTAAGTTGAACTTGCCCTGGATCCGTTGGAGCTCAAAACTGTAAGCAAACTAACAAGTCCTATACGGACGAAAAACAGAGTATCTCCAAAAATATTTGAGGCAGAAACTTCATCTTCAAACTCAATGCTTTTAGTGTATGAAATTTCAATCTGATCAGATCATAATTGCGAACGTAATCGTTTCCAAAACCTAAACAAACCAACATAAAATCCAACGAGTATGAAGAGCTTTGCTTTACTTGGATTTATTTGCATCAAGAGTATTAAAAGTCTTGCTTCACGTGCTTAACACTACATGTAGGATTCGTTATTGAAGGGTGAATCAGTTGCTGACGGAAATTAAGTAACCGTGTTGCTCGTAAGCTGTAACGAAGTTGTTTCGTTTTCTTATCGACCGATTTCCGCAAATAAATTTTCTTTTTCACAAATTTTACTTCTAAAAAGTATCTTAATGGTTTTGTTTTTTGCTTTTTGAAGTTTAGATAATGCAGAGCTTGATGCGAATCCAGACTTCAATACCATAACTGAGAATGGATTCAATCCAATCGTAATAGATTTTTAATTTGTTTGTTTTACTTAGAACGTTCTTGATTTTATAAAGACTTGGCATTATTTTTCTTCATTTAATAATGATAGTGTTAATATGTTTGTTGTAATTCCATTTAATATCCACAGTAAAGCCCAAATATTTCACTTCACTAACTCTTAAGTTTTATACAATTGTTAGTAGGGTAGTAACGCGATATTCGGTTATACAATTATCCCCCCACTTCCGGTCACGTGATAAGAGTGGGGGTAATGATGCACTTCCGATCATCTGTTGAAAAGTGGGGTGTCACTTCCATTTTTCATCAATCTGGAGGACGGTGGGAAAGTGCTTTTTACTATCTGTTTACCGGCTTTCGTCGATCTGAAGAAGAGTAGAAAGTACTTTTTGCTTCCTCCTATGATGTCACTTCTGGTCACGTGATCAAAGTGGGGGTAATGATGCACTTCAGATCACATGATGAAAAGTGGGGAACGTCACTTCCGGTTTTTTGTCAATCTGGAGAAAGGTGGCATTTATTACCTTTTTTTCGTTTTTTTGTTAATCTGGAGGGGATGCCTTTTTTAGGTCACAAACATACATAACCCCATTCACGAGATCAAAATGGGGTTGTCACTTCTGGTGGGTAATGAAAAGTGGGAGGGGGGTATCATTTCCGGTTTTTCATCGATCTGAAGGATGGTGCGAAAGTGCCTTTTGGTAATTTTCTACATTTTCATCGAACTGGAGGATGGTGGGAAAGTGTCTTTTAGTACTTTTTTTCATTATTAAAAATAAATAACAAAAAAAGAAAAGGCATGGATTCCAGTTCAATAATTTTAACGGGAATAGGTGGCGAACTGAGCTGCAATTTAAAAACGCCCATATACCTAGACCCTAAAAAAAAAAGAGTATGAAATGGCGCTCGTCTCCTTGGATACGTGCTACAGTATTTTCAACGTGCACGCTGATAATAACGAATTTTTGGACACCATCGATGGTGGAGTGAATTGGATCGAGGTGCAAGTCGTTCCTGGCGCTTACGAAATTTCGGACTTGAATAATTTTATACAGTCTACTTTGGAAAGAAGTGGTCACGAAAAAATGCCATCGTTTTAGAACCTATACTTTAAAAACAAATTTGGTTATAAATAATCTGCTCTACGGCGTTTCGTTTCTGGGAGATAATAATTTAGGAACTGTTCTAGGGTTCCTTCAGGGAACTTATACTAAAACTTAGCAAGGTCAAAAATCCGTGGATATAAGGGGCTCAATACAATTTTCGTTCATACGAACATAATCGGGTCTTCCTACGTGAATGGCGACACTCAACCTTGCATGTACACTTTTTATCCGGGAGTGCCACCGGATTATAAGATGATAATTCCCCCTCAAAATTAAATTTACCTTCCCGTAACTACCACAAGATTCGGCATATTCGTATTTGGTTAACTTCTCCACGAAATGATAAATTTAAACGGGGAAACCCTTACCGTCAGACTTCATCTGAGGTCTAAAAAATAATTTTGTACATATTAAAAAAAGAATGTTAGTATTCGAAAGAAAAAAAGAATAATTGGAAAAGGATTCGTCGTAGATAATAATCAATTAAGGGCAAAAAATGCAGCATTCATCAAATTTATAACGAGAGCGAGAAGATGAGTTTAACGGAACATTACCTCGAAATAAACGAATCCTTACAACAAGATTCTTCCGCGGAGAGCTACGCATTTCACGAATATAATCCGATAGTAGGAACCAATCTAAACAACATCAATTCGGAAATTAGAATCGTAATCAAAAACCAGGATTTGTTCCTACAAGTCGTGAATAGTTATCTTCTGTTTAGAGGCAGGTTACTGAACGCCGACGGTTCTAGTTTTGCCGATGCGGACGTAGTGTCTCTCATCAATAAAGGTTCCATGTACCTGTTTTCCAGCATTAAATATCACTTGGGGGATAAGCTAGTGGACGAGTTAAATTACCCCGGTTATGGGATTCTCATGAAAGGTCTCCTTACGTACGGTTCGACCGATCAGTGTCGTTGCTGGGGAACTGCTGGGCATTAGATGCGGCAGAATCTTCCGCGTCGAGTTTGAACGATAACATCGGATTCAAATTACGGCATTCCATCATAACCATAGGTCCTAGAGCAAAACGGAGTGAAATTTGACTCCCATGCTTGATACCCCGCCTGCACTTGGCCTCACCTATCAGTTGGCCCTAGAGCGAAACTGTTCGGGATTTGACTTCCCTGGAAATCGGGTACCTCGAATTTCGGCAAGTTGGCCCACCCTGATAACTCGAGAACTGTCGGTCTTTGAGCGAAATGGTTCGGGATGTGGGTTCCCCAGGCTGTACCCTATGTCTGATTCTCTCCACAAAAAAGAAAAAAAAAGACACTTTCCTACCATCCTCCATATTGATGAAAACAGGAAGTGACGTCCCAACTTTCATCACATGACCGGAAGTGATGTCATTACCCCCATCTTGATCACGTGATCGGAAGTATCGTCATAGAAGATAGCAAAAGTACTTTCCCACCCACCTCCATATTGATGAAGAATGAAAAAAGGTAGCAAAAGGCACTCCTCCAGATTGACGAAAAAACCGGAACTGACTCTCCCACTTTTCATCATGTGATTTGAAGTACATCATTACCCCCACTTTGATCACGTGACTGGAAGTGACATCATAGGAGGAAGCAAAAAGTACTTTCCCACCATTCTTCAGATCGACGAAAGCCAGAAAACAAATAGTAAAAAGCACTTTTTCACTGTCCTCCAGATTGATGAAAAAATGGAAGTGACACCCCATTTCAACAGATGATAGGAAGTGCATCATTTCCCCACCTTTATCACGTGACCGGAAGTGGGGATATATATGTGCAACCGAATATTGCGTTACTACCCTACTATTGTTAATACAATTTGTACAATTACATTGTTCATTATGAATAAAGAAATCAAAGTTCGATTCTGATTTACGATGTGGATTCGTAATACGGATCAAATATGTCTTGGATTCGCTAATAAACATTTCATTTAGGACAAACCAATCGTTAATATTGTCGAAATCCTCCTGGAGGTTTGCCTGCATATCCTCAATATTTTCATTTAAAATTTTCATTAAAATGATATCATCAGCATACAAAAAGACAGAGCCGTGATTCAAAGCATCTTCAGTATCGTTAATGCATATTAAAAATAACAGTGGACAATTGATTACTGGTTGAACAGCAATAGGTCTATAATTATCAACATTAGCTTTTCCCCTTTTTTTGTAAACAGGTCTTAAAATTTGTGGTTTACTACTCAATAATAGTTATAGCTACAAATAGCTTGTAGCTACAAATTTTACTACTCAATAATAGAGTTTATTAGAGGACAATGCTTAGCTGCATTATTAATTTTTAATGTATGTTCCATTTTAAATCCATCAGTTCCTAATGATTTTTTTAATTTCCATTTCTCTAACCCGTAGCCGCCTAGATACGAACGTACGCCTTCAACGTATAACAACGAAAAACTAAGTCGCAGCGCGAGCTTTGTTAGAGGGCCCCGGGGACCCCGAGCATAACTCGCAAGCACAGCACAGTGCTCAGCGTCGTCGGCTCCAAACGAAGAGAATGCTGGTTCGAATCCAAGAACTGACCCGAGTCCCATGGGACTCTAAAAAGGGGTCTAAAGGTTTTTTTTCAGGTGGTTATAGGTTAATAAATTAATTTTTACTTTAGTGATGATGGTGCTGAAATGATTTGAAAGTATTATAATTATCTTATTGAAAGAGCATTGATTCTAATTTTTGAGCACCAATGAGCACTAATTGAGCACTTAAAAATTAGCTATTTTTCGAGCCAATCATAAAGGGTGGTGCTATCAGCATCAATTTGGCACTGCCACCTTTGAAAAAGTTATAATTATTTTAATGAAAGAACACTAATTCTAATTTTAGAGCCCTAATGAGCACTAATTATGATTATTTAGGGTACAATAATTACACGACGTGGTGATGCTAAATTGATGGAGCTCCAAAAGCTGTAGGTTGTTTAAGTCTTTAGTAGCAAGAGGTTATGTGACCAGTGGAGTATTTGTGGGGAGGTGATCTGAGCGGCTGCTTCACCTTGATATTAGGACACAATACTCCTTTTCTCTTTGCTACCCAATTTGCAGGTTCAGTCTTTTAGTATTTATGCATACAGTGCTAACATCGAGTCAGTTGCAGGAGCCACTACTTGTAGCTAAAATCAAGAAAGGGTGGACTCCCAACCGAAGCCATGGTGCCCGAAGGTGAGAAAGTCAATTTTGCAGGTTAATTCCAATCGGGAATTTCCTACGATCTTTGACATGCCACAACCACCATGAGCACGAGGAATCACAGGTTCCTTTTCTTCCCGAAAATTTCAGGGGTGGGCTGAGGCCCCTTACTCGAACCCAGCATATGACATATGAGACAGTCGTTCAAACTGTTCGGCAACCGTCGTCTCCATATTACAAAGACTATCTCACTGCCAGTTTTGCTATGAAGTTTGGAATGGATAGTGTGGGGCGAGGGATGATCGTCTTAACTGGAAAATCGCATAATTGGGAGAACGCATACAGTATAATGGAAAATCGTCTAATACGAAACTAGTATGATGGAAAATCGTCCAACACAAAATTTGTATAATGGAAAATCGTCTAGTGCCGCCGCATTCACTGCCACGCTTGCTGAAGCTATACATGTAGCATCAGAAACAGCAGATATATTATTGTCCAGTTAGACGTTTATCCATTTGCAAACGTCCACACCTCTGCGCCATCTGTTGCTGGCGTAGATAAATAGTTTGTGGAAAACCAAGGCTGAGTGAGGTTACTTTGCTTTGCTCACAGTTAACATTAGTAACAAATTAAAATTAGTAACAGATTAAACGAACTTTGGGCATTGAATGGAGAATTTTTTTGTTTGTTTTATTTGTGTTTCTTTTCTCAAGTGTGTGCACCAAATCAGAGGTGATGGCATTGAAGTACTTACCGCACCGAGTGAATTTTACTTGGTCAATATTTCCTTGAAAACTACATTTTTCGTGAAGACTAAATGTACAGTCAGAGGCATTCCCAATGTTACATTCGCTGTCGGATGTTTCCCTGCTGGCCAGCTTGTACTATGTCAACGAAGTAGGAGGGGAGAGCTGCAGAGCAAAGTGTTGACTGTTGGCATATTATTTGCGTTTGTTGTTTCCCGGGCCAGTGCAAAGTTTTAAACTGAGGTCTCTTTTCCCAGAACCGTACTTATTATTTGGGTGCCATGAAAAGACCTTAATAATCTAAAGTCTTTTTTTTTTTTATACTAGTAGTAAGTGGCGTAGAGATAAACGAAATAATGCTGGAGGTATGGTTAGCAAACGATGGGTCAGAGAGGACACATTAAGCTTCCAAACAACAATCTGTAAGATATTTTAAGATTTTTAACTCCTTCACACAGTGTTGAGCATGAAGGTGATGGATTTTATCGCCTACCTCCTTGCATGCCCACGTTTGCCTCATACGAATTTAAGTTGGAAAGTAAGCTTACAGGTGTTTCTTACAGGTGTTTTTTGGTCCCATTTTACTGATTGTTGGTTTTCTTGAGTATCAGTTTTGGTACATGCAGTCAAACCTATTTCTGTGGGATGGACAATTTGCTCCATTTGTATCCCCCCCCCTCCATTACTCCCAGTCATGCAGTGGTAAACAAAATTACTGTTGGGCTATGGTTAGCAAACGAAGAGTGAGAATAGGATGGCCCAGCTACCAAACAATAATCCCGAAAATATTTTGAGGTTTTTAACTTCTACATAGAGCGTTGAACACGACTGTTATCTCCCATTCCGCTAGTCAAAAAGTAGTAAGCTTACTGGGAGCTTAGTTCAGGTTTATTAACTGTTGCTTTCCCTGAGTAACAGTTTTGCTACATGAAGTCAAAATCTACTTCCAATGAGAACAAATGGAGAGAGTTGTTTGTATAGTCGTAGATGATGTGGCGATTCGGAAAACATAACGTTTAAAGAAAAATAACCTCATGAGCCTGCTCCTGTCAACGGTAGCGACGCTACCGAGGGGGGGGGGGGGCTGCAAGGGTGGATATTGCTTCGGAACATTGTTCCCTGCTCACCCAGCTTAACGTTACTGAAAACTTAACAAGTAAAAATACAAATACACCAGCTGATTCAAAGAAAGTCGGTAGTTAGGCATAGTGTTGGACCGGGGGGGGGGGGGTTGGTGCCCTATGGCAATCATATTGTGTTCTGGCTTCACTACAGCCTTTCGAGAATAGGTGCCAGAGCACTGTTATTGTCTCTGTCTACAGTATGAAATCACTACTTACTATAGCGCTGGTGGTTGGCTGTTGTATATTTCCGCCCCCCCCCCTCCCCCCCCCCATCCATCCATCCCCGTTGTGTCGCCACTGTTGACAGGAGCAGGCTCTACGATTATACGAACTATTCACAGTTCTCCATTTGTTCTCATTGGAAATAGATTAGATTTCATGTAGCAAAACTGTTACTCAGGGAAAGCTACGGTTAGTAAAACTGAACTAACCTCCCAGCTTATTACTTTTTGATTAGCGGAATGGGCGATAACATCCATCAGCTTCATGTTCATTGCTCTATGTAGAAGTTAAAAATCTGAAAATATATTGTGGATTATTGCTTGGAAGCTTACTGTTTCCCCGCTGACCCTTCGTTTGCTAACCATACCTCCAGAATTATTTCGTTTATCTCCACGCCACTTACTACTAGTATACAAAAAAAAAAA
>JAHWFP010039421.1:0-14118 GCA_023313725.1 Lithobius niger | reverse complement strand
TTGGGGATGACCCATTTTCACTGAACAAAATTGCCGTGACTCTGTTAAATGTACGTGATCAACTTTCAAGGCCTTTAGTTGGTGAATGTCCACGCATATCGTCGTGTGATGTCACCTGGCTAGCACAACTGTCAACTGTGAAGTGTGACCTGATTGTTTAAGGCAAGTCATCCGTATCGCGGAGAAGGACGATTTTGTTTTTGCTCCCGTTCAGATGTCATGATGGAGAACCTACCATAAACAGATGGCACACCTCTCGACGTTCTTGGATGCCGGTGAGAACATACTTGCATTACGGGGCGGAGACTTAACGATCGTGCTTTCAATTCCTTTTTTTTTTTTTGCTTACCTTTTCCATCTCATCTTTCTTAACGTCAATGACAGTCCTATCAGTTTCGTTCACCGGTACACTGCTATGTTTGTCTGAAACTTTATACTTTTCATTCCTAATTGACATTCTGCCTCGAACTCCGAGACTTGGATTCGGAAGTCGTACGCTTCTTTCCTCTATGTCCAATCCTGTCTTCTTCTTAGCTCTCCCCGAGGCAGAAGGCTGTCTCCTTTCCTCACAGCAGAGTGTCAGCTGACGTCGGGACAGAGGAGGAACTTGGGCCAGTATCCGGTTTCGGGTAAAGCGACACCAACCGAGAATCCGTTGTACGAGCGCGTCAAAGTGGTTATCGATTCTTTCAGACGCCAACAAAACAAGTGTCCATTCCACCTCGTCAGACTTTGCATTAACCCGCACGTCACCATCTTTGCGAACCTCCGTAGCCTGATCAGACTGGGTTCTCACAACTTCAACAGCAACATGGGATCGGTGTTATAACCGGTGGTAGTGTCGAAGTGCCGTTGTAACTTAGTGACTGTCAACAAACCATCGTGTTGACATAGCTACATAGCGTCACCGCAACATGGCGCCCTATAGGCATTACGTCATTCTGTTCACCCTTTCTTTGTGACGCTTTGTATCTAGTGTCACTAGCCACGTTTGTCTGATGAGAGAGTGTTTTCCTTGGTGAACTCTCATATCCACCTGGTGCCCGGATGTGTGGACATGACCAATTATACGAATCGACTGCCGATAATATAAACATGGGGGTTTAATAAGATCATGGGGCATTACATCTCTGAGCCAGCACAAGCGTGCCAAGGGTCCAAGCTTCGTCTGCTTAGCAACCAAAGATTAGCCTTAGGGGCTTCATAGAGAGACACATCCGGGCTGAGGCCAGGTTGGTGTCATGGGAACAGCCTTGGGGAAGGCAACCATGACAGAACGCTCACACTTTTGGGTTGTGCGGCTTCACTCTTTTACTTATCTTCATTCAGACTTGTCATTTTGTCTCTCTTCCCTTCCTCTCGTGTCGCTGACCATGCGATGAGACTAGGAGAGACGTGACGGCCTTGTCGTTCCTTCACACTTTTGGTGATTGTGCGGCAAGGATTTTCTAGCACCTCTGTCGACCTGTGGTTCGACCTACGCCTATTTCTCGTCCACCGTGACTGCCATATCCTAGAACTAGTGTTGGGTAGGTTGACAGGGACCTACTCATAACTCTTGCCTTGAACCTTGCACCTCTACCTATTGTTGGTTGTGGTGTCGTCTTGTCTTTCCCTCTGGCGCCAACCCCTAGAACTGACCTCCAAAAAGCTCTGTGGCACCATGAATGGGCACGAGTCGGAGCTACCCCGCCGCATCTGCAGGGATATTTACTGCAGATTCCAGGATCGCGTCACTTTTTCGGAAGAATGTTTAGCACCAGTCGAGAGGACCTATTTCGACTGTCCTTCTGAAACGACGAAGCTCGTTTTCATGAAGTGTAGACATTCGCAGACTGTTTGATTTTCCCGAAGCTCCCGCATTTCTGATTCTAAACTCTGCAAGACGCTGATGCCGAGTATGCTATTACGCGTGTGAATTTGCATGTATGCTGTAACGCAAAATTGCTTCAACTTAGTCGAACTGGCACATTGGGGTACTGATGAAAGTAGGCGTCTTCATAGTCGAATCCAGGTCTAGGCCCATCCTTTCTGGGAAGTACTCGCCTCCGGGAAGGTTCGGTACCTTTACTTGGGTGGAGTCCCTTTTAGGAATGCTCAAAAGAGCATCCCTCCCCACCAATTTCTGGCATCCCGCTTGAAAGTGTTTGTGACATACGCCAGAAAGGCAAGAGTTGCAGTTTCGTTTCTCGCGAAGGAACCAACCATGAAACCGGCTGCATTAGTGACAACCCTCTAGAATGTCAGTCTAGTTGTTGTCTCCACCTAGCAGTAGATTTTAAAACGCTTTCATCCAACTAAACCAAACCAATCCAATCAAACCATATCGTACGATGCAAGGTTCTAGTAATTATCTAGAATGACTACTTTGCAAGCTAGCGACTTAATTCACCTACCTATCGATTCCTTTCGTCGTAAAACGTCCGAAAATCATAACGAAAACGTGCGCAAACGCTTTATTTAAAAAAATTTATTAAAACACGTAAAAACACTACTCACAACACGCTAGAAGCAGCCGCCATTCAACGCGATGATACCGCAACATAGAAAACCTGATTTCGACCACAACATCAGCAAACGGAAATTACCTTCATTTGCGACGCGACACAATAGCAGAAGCAGACGAGAATTTTATATTTATATTTTATTTTTGTTCTAATATTTCTTTACAGTATGAAACATTGTCCGCAGGGGCGCGCTTCGCGCGCACTATTATATACATCGAGAATTTGTGTAATCAGAAATAGTTTGACGCAAGCATTTGCGAAACAAGGAATAAATTATGTTGCTTCCTTGTTTCATAAATGCTTGCGTTATACTTTTTCTGATTACACCAATTCTCTATGTATATAATAATGCGCACGAAGCGCGCCCTTGCGGTCTGTGATTCCGACCCCAAATATCACCGTCTGCCTGGGAAAGAGATAATTTTCATTTAGCAACGTTCTGGTCGAAATCAGATTTTCTATGTAGTGGTATCATCGCGTTGAATGGCTGCCGCTTCTAGCTTGTTGTGGGTAGCGTTTTAACATGTTTTAATAATAAAAAAAAATAAAGCGTTTGCTCATGTTTTCGTTATGATTTTCAGCGTTATGACAAAAGCAATCGATAGGTAGGTGAATTAAGTCGCTAGCTCGCAAATTAGTTATTCTAGATAATTACCGATTTGACAATCTCTGTCCTTGGCCATCACCGTTTCTGGGTGACTTAAGGTTAGGACGAGATATTATCGCACTAGGCTTATTTATAGCTTTACTGTAGTAAACGAAGCTAACTATAATTCTAGTTAACACCAGAACAAACATAATTTTATCACCTCCACCTGCCTTTCGTGCATTTATAATTCGACTAGATTTAAATCTACATATATACTTATTCGACTCGAATCTGTCCCATTACGATCGATGCGATGTCATTGTGGCTAACTGTCTTTCACAAATAAAAAAAAAAATTTTAAGCAAGCTCAGTTCGCTACAAGAAACGAAGTAAGTTAATCAACGAAGCCAAATCACCGTTGTGTGATAGGGTAAGCTTTATCACTGAAACACAAAAATAAAGGTAAACACAGAGTTGGCTAATAAACTATAAGCCTGTCGTCCAGCCCGCCAAATGCATTGTCCGGTTCGCTGTCCAGTTCGCCACGTGCATTGTCCAGTTCGCTGTCCAGTTCGCTGCCCAAACGACAACACACGTCACCTGGCCAAAAAGATCGTTAATACGAGGTAGAAGCAGTACTCACCGAATCCTCGAACGCAATGCTGACCTCCCATTTCATCTGCTTGAAATAAGTCCGAACGTTCGCATGCAGCTTCATGGTAGTTACACTAAAAAACAACTTTATTCACAAAACTAAACCGTACTACCGTTCATGCTGACCGTTGGCGGCCATTTTAGAGCAGGGAACACACACGTCTTTTCTCCACGCGTGCTCAAAAGTGAATGGGGATTTCCCCAGGAGGCAGGCGGCTGCAGCGGTGACGCTGGGAGAGCGCCTAGCTGGAAATGCGGGTAACTGGCGTTGAATTCAATAAATTTAGGAAATTTGATTGTTTTGAGCATGGAAAAAGCCAAATTAGCGAATTTAGCATGTATATTTGATGTAAGTATTTTGCAGATAGTAAGAATCTCATTACCCTAAGGCCGTAGGATTGGACGGTGATGGTGCAAAATGCAGATGAGGGGACTGGTGAAGGAAACCAGAAAGGGTTGACGGAACCGAAGTGTTGAGTGTAACATGCTATGGACTTGAAGCGGAAGTGGCCTCGAAGGGGTTTCCGAAGTAAGAAGAATGCACAGAAAGCCGTCAAAGCAGGCCCTATGTTGTTCAATAGGGAGCAAGGTGGAAGCGTGATTCGGAATGGATACTTTTTGTATGTGTGTAGTCAATGAGACAGAGGGCTGGTCCCGACCAGGAACGATCCACAAATGAATCCAGCAAGGAACTGAAGCCACAATCGTGAGTAAGAAATAGGTTCATGTTCATGAAGTGACGAAAGAGCAGGGCCGGGCCAGGGACTATGATCTTGGTTTCTCGAAGCTGTAGTTGATGCGGAAGTAGAACAATGTACACAATGGTATCGAAGGGTACGGGAGTCCCAATGCCCCACCCCTGGCCGTACGTTGATAAGGAAGGCAAGGGAAATGCTGAGTGATACCGGAAACCACAGGCAGAAAGGCAGCAAGCAAAGGCGGAGGATCCTGGCGAACCTTAAGACCGGACCGAGTCGGGGCGTTAGTGATTGGAAGACATTGTGTGAAGAGACATGGAAGGAAAGAGCAGAAGGGACTCCTTGGAATATTTTAGAAGTGGTGGCGTAGAGGAGACTACTGAGGTCTCGACGGGAGAGGTTTGTGGAATTGAATGTGCAAGGCAGCCGGACCGCAGGAAGGCGGTGGGTTGTGTGAACATGCACAGAAGGGTTCGTCGAGGTGGTGCAGAAGGAATCGGCGAAACTCAAGGCAGCTTGTAGTTTAGTTGCAAGGAGAGATTCTTTCGCTGCAATGATGCAAGCTCATTGGTGAGCGTAGTGTTTGAAGCATGGAGAAATAAGTTCTTGCCACGAAGAGTAGCTGCAGAGACGGTCATGATCCGGAGGATTGTTAGGACTTTTTTGAGAGTACTTTAGCAAAAGTCAAAAGAAAGAAATAGGTGTATCATATTTGTCAAGAGTGCGAACAGAAATAAATGCTCGGCCAGGCGGTCTGGCCAGGCAGTCCAGTCTTGTTGGAAACGTACCTAATTGCGGGGCAAGGTCCGTTGAATGTCATCTAGATGCAGAATAAAAAAAAGGAGGACGGAGGGACAAACGTTGGGCCGGTCGGTCCGGTCGGCTTCATAGTCTTGGGAGGAAAGAAAAGGCACCTCATGGAAGAAGGGTCCGTGTAAGCGGAATCGTATCCAGGTTGGGTAATCTGGACATATGTGATGCATTCCTAATGACTCCTTCCTTGTGAAGACTGTCCCCCACCTCCCCCTGCCTCGTGTTCCTAGTTCCACGAACGATGCAGGTCCAATGTAGATGGTGTACAGAGCGGATCGCGGAAAGGCAAGAACAGGTGGGAAGGTAGGGACGAGGAAACTGTACGGGGTCCGTGGTTACCGGACAGAGATCGGCCTGTCAAACCGGATCGTGGAAGATAATGACCAAGCTAACAGGTCTGAAGGTGAAGAAGATCCGGAGAGAAGCATAGAAGATGTCAGGCCGACTAGATACAATTCGAATTGACTAGTGTATGGCGCGGTCCGCCTAACATCCATATAGATCGCACGGTGAGTAGCATTCAATAGTCGTGACGAAGGAATCGCGTCGAGAAGAAACGGGAACTGGCATGTCACCCAAGGCACAGGTTGGTCTTACAAACAAATGACGAAAACGTCGAGGAGAGGATCAACGGTCCGACCGGCTGTGGAAAGGAGATTTTTCTAAAGGGAGGTTGATTTGTTGTTGTTGTAAACGCTGAGTGGTCGAGCGATTCCTGACCTTGAGAACTAATGAATTGGGAGCGGAATGCGAAAAACGGTACTGGGCCTGGTCTCGGACCTAGGCCCGAATAGCAAATCGCAGTACTTTGTGAAACAGAAGATTAGCACATCTTCTGTTTCACAGAGGACGGTGATTTGATATTCGGGCCTAGGTCCGAAGCCGGGCCCAGTACGGTTTTTTGCATTCTGCTCTAAATTCACTAGTTCTTAAGGTCAGGAATCCCTCGACCACTTACTTCAAAACTGAGCGACGAACCGGTGGGACCTTGGGAAGAGATAAGTATGGACCTGGAAGACCCGGCCATGAGAAGAAACGTGATTGGTGGTCGTGGTGGTTGCGAATTCTTCTCAGTTGTGTTGTCTATGCTCACTCTTCTGCATAGTTAGGCAGCTGAAGTAGTCTTTGTCGATAATGTGTGAAGTCCTGTGATGGTCGGGAAAAATAATGAATAATAAAGTTTAAAATAATGTTTCTTTGAAACAATAGACTTCTGAATTGGTGTGTGTGTCTGTGGGGGGGGGGGGGGGGGGCAGAGGCCCATAAGCAAGCTTATTTTAAGGAAGGAAGCATGGATTTGAATTTTTTAGCAACTTAGAGATACAATTTTCATACGATTTCATTTCAAATTTTTCAAAATTTATTTTTTATGTTTTCTTGAAACAAGGATCTCCTGTAGGATTCCCCTCCCCCCGCCCCCGGAGGTAGCTGCTGCGTTGCACTGCGTCAGTTGTCCGTAAACAATTAAATCCTTTATTGGTTTACTGCGGTAGTTTACAATACAATGGAAGGTAATCTATCAGGATCAGCAGCACTTTAACTATTCAAACCTTTAATGGTAAGAAGCACATCTGAAATAGTTATTTGCTCATGTTGGCTCAAAATTGTAGAAGCATGCTCACAGCGAGGACCTTGAGCTCTTCTGCGAATGCGTTAACACATTGTCCAAGTCGTTTCTACATGGTAACCTCCTCGCTGCAGAATTGGACATATCTCACCAATGACCACCCCTTTCCACAAATCAACAAAATTCAAGTTGGGATGTAGCGTGCTTAAGAGCTCCATTCAAATGATAGATCGACTCCGTGATGAAGTGCCAAAATAAATTTGTTTCTGTTTATATAAACGTTGTTAGCTGAATGGTATACTATAAAATTAAAGCGTAAGGAAACTTACCTATGGAAATGACATTTAAACCTTTTCAAATGCCCCCTTAACTTACTTCTAGCTATACAATTTTTTCGGCCTTATTTTTATAATAGGAGGGGCCGTACATTACACAAATGACAAATGTGTTGAATGTGTCTTACCTGAACTAAGACTAGATCATGTGGGCGATAGTCGAAGTAGACAGCCAATTGCAGAGCTGGACCCAAACAACCATGGTCCAATTGTTGCGCAATCACTCTGCCGGCAGCTTGTTGCTCCTAAAAATGCATATGGCTTATTGAAATGAAATGCAATAAAATGTCCACTCTTTATTTCCACTCTTTCTGAAATGATGATACGTTCACAATGAGAAGACAAATCTTGTAGTGCAACCCAAAAAAGAAAACAAATAAAAAAAAACAATGAACGTAAAATAAAAATACAAAACTTCTGCATAACTATAAAAAGTGGAATTTACATTTCTTCTAGTGGGTTTTCACCACACTAACAGTTTCCAATTTCACTTTCAAGCGATTGTAGTCTTCAAAAACACTAAAATTAAATTTAAAAAATACAGAAAAAAAACAGCTTCCACCAACCCGTTACCTGGTATACACAATCGTCTGCCCACAAAATATAACGGGTGCTATATTGGACAAACCTCCAATGCAGAGGAAAGAATCACAACATCGAAACTGTGTTGCTGCTTGTAGTTTTTTATAGCTTTGCACAGAGAAGGTAGACGAAGCTTCATAATTTATGCTGGATTAAAGCATAGGATGTTTACTGTGGCACCATGCTTTACGGTGTAACAGAAAATTTGCGGCTACAGAAAACGGAAGTAGGCTAACATATCCGGTCATACTAAAACCCAGTGTAGTATAAAAACATCTTTACAGAAAGGCTGGTTAAAGGTAGTTTTTGTTGCCCAACCCAAAATATACATTACCTGTTTTTAATGCACTCTCTTGGGTTCTCATTGCTTTTTCCAGCGAAAGAAAGAAAGTTGGCTTCCCTGCCAGTCCCGCAGGTAGCCAACTGCACATGCGCGGACGCAGTCCTCCCTATATAAACGCTGGCGCAGCTTCAATCCTCATCTCTTTTAATACTCTCAATCGTTACCAAGGCAACTCAAGAGAGGAGGAAGGGTGGGTCACCTGTTGTAAAAACAGGTAATGTATATTTTCGGTTGGGCAAACAAAAACTATCTTTAACCAGCCTTGCTGTAAAGATATGTTTTTGGTTGCCTTCGAAAATTTCCATTACCTGTTTTTAATGCACTTAATCCATTACCTGATTTTTAATGCACTTAACAGACTTTGTCACCAGAGGCGGGCCTTGGTGACGGGCGCCCTGGCTACGGACTGGCTACCCTGAAGTCAACTGGACTCAACGAACCTGAAGGCAACAGCTGTGAGGGGGTGAAAAATGATCCTGTAGGTCTTGAAAGGTTTGTTGTGTAAACCGGTCAGTGGCAAGTGCATTGAGAAATTGGTTGCTAAGTGAACGGATTGGATGCAGAAGGTTCCATCGGAGGAAGCGGTTGCAAGCAGGTTCCAGGGTAAAATAAGAAACAGCCGCCAATGGGTGACAGAAACCCTTAGGGATCGTTGTAGTGACATAGTCATAGGAACAAGCGTGTGTTATAAACATTATTATTGAAGAGGGCAACAAAAACTATTTTAACCTAGTCCAGTACTGGAAAGGATGACAGACTTGGGCCGGAAGGGAACCGAAATGGTGTAGTGGTACATTAGACAGTCGGTACGTTCCGAGGTATGTTTGCTGGAAACATGTGCAGCTGTTTGGCACGGTGATGTATCGGCAGCAGGACCGAAGGTAGGTCTGTGCGGACGGGGACGGGCCGGAACGTAGATAACTACGACAGGAAAGGTGCCCTAGCGCATTTATGTAACAGGAAGGGTGACCCGGAACCGGGATGAGACAACATGGTCCTTGGGACGTTCCGTGAAGTCTAAAGATGGAAAGTTGTTGTCAATACATGGCCAGGGACGGCAAGTTTGGTCCGGGTATCGAGGTCTCCGGGACCAGCGCAACCTTCTGTTGGAAGATAGGATCGCTGTGTACGACATGTATGTGTTGTTAGCAATATTGATGCCGTCGGAGGGATGGCTACTAGAAACGTCTCGAATTGGCAGTACGGAACGTAGGAACGCGGAATGTGTACGGAAGAACGCAGGAACGAGGAATGACTGGAACTATAGATTCTGGAAGAGATATACTGCCGCCTGCGGGGGCAGGCAGACAGTAGGTGTGGTTGACAAGCAGCAATGGGCAGAACATCAAGCCCTGGTGCCGACCTTCAATAGTTGTAAAAACCATTGGAACGTTGGAACGGCACCAAAGACAGCCTGAAGTGACGTAGCAAAGAACGCAGGAACGCGGAACGCGTCCGCAGGAATGTAGGGACGAGGAACGAGATGAGAGAGGAACGCAGGAGCAACCAGCATGGTGGCTGTACTAGGAAGAAAGATCCAGTGTGTTCTTGTTCGTTCGTAATTCGGAAGCCTCTACAGGCCTATTGACTAGGGGCAATAGGAGGCGGGATGAAGGGCGGATCTGCGGGACTTGTCTTGATGAGGAATGGAACATCAGGAACGGAACGTTGTGTGGCTTTTTTTTTTAGTAGGGTAACGAAGGGAACACAGGTCTCATGACCCTAAAGGGACAGATCGTAGGAGAAAGCCGAGGTCTTTGTTAGTACACGTGGAAGTCTTGTGGTCTTTATTCTTCTTCTGTTTTATGTCTTCTTTTTTTTTTTCCACATCCAATGGAAAGCGGAATGGTTAGTAATTCCGAATGAGGAACGAACGTAAGTAAGTTTATTCATCCACCACAGGTTACAAAATAAGGCACAAAAGCAAACACTCATTCCACAAGAGCTAATGCTCGCGTGTGGTTTGAGAGCAGGAGACAAAGAAAAACAATTGAGTTTGCACTTTTGCACACAGTATCAAAGGTTAGGCGCCAAAAGAACAACAACAAAACACATCGAAATAAAATTAAAAAGTGCATCGATAAATATATATATATATATATATATATATAAATATACACGCAACAAAGTTATGAAAAGGGAGATAAAAGCAGAATACAAAGAGGAGTGAAATATATAAATCAATCTCAAAGATAACACGAGTAAAGCAAAAACGAAAATTTTAACACTGTTTAAAATTAGTTTTTACTATCCTAAAATACTTACCTTCAGTATGTGCTTAAATCACCTGATTTACTATTTAAAATGCCCGACACAGATTTAAAACTCATCCTTTTAAATCTCAGTTGATTAGTTTAGCTAATCCTCCGCTAGGAACGTGCAAGGCGTCTCCTTTATAACACTGTTACAGTGTTTGGTAGATCACTTCACTTCGACCGATGCAACACATGGTTAACAGCGGGTTCTGCGAAGCGGGGAGGATGGGTGGGTTCTACTGAAGCCAAAGTCCTACGGACGTCCAGTCGAACTCGAAATCCTCAAGAGAAACACAAACCAACACTCCTTAAGTCGTAAAAAAAAGACGTAGCACAGCCATTCGACTCAAAAAAATTCCAAGGTCCAACGCCAACCCAAATGGTATGACACAGATTTAGTAGATGAATTCCTCCTGCTAATAGAACATAAGCGACCTGCGTGCCTCTTTTAAATGGTTCCACAGAATATGCCTGGAAAAGATCAATTTTGGCCATCCACCTACCTGGCTGCACGAGTTCCAACACAACATTTAATGTGTCTAACGAATATCGTCTTACAGAAACATACGCATTTAAGGCTTCAGGTTTAGAATAATACGGATTGAGCCACCTGGCTCAGGCACCAAGGACATTGGGGACACAAAAAAAATAGATCCACTTTTCACTCGCTCTATATGCCCTGCGCCAGCATCTCTCAGCTTTGGTGCAATATCTTTTGCAACATCGAACAACAGTGACCGTGCAGAGACCGCAATAGCCAACGACTCGGCCTCCCGGTTTTTCAAACTGGCTGCACGCCACTTGCCCACACACACACTGGGTTCTGTCACCTGTCCCGCACACATCGTTGCTAGAATGTTTTTGGCAAATTTAACATTCACGTGAAGTTAACGATATATATTGCGTATATAATCTCGATAAACAACATTCTGCTAGGTCCGTATTATTGTCACCGTACTGTGTTTTCAACTAGTACCTAACTCCACACTACATCGCACACAGCGAGGCACTTTCATCAGTAACAATATACTACTTTCCGTGTCAGTCATACACATCCACCAGGATTCCTTCAGAATTTTCCTTCACACCACACATCGTTCCAACCTGAACGTATCCACACAGCCCCACAGGCTTCCAACCGAGATTTTTTTCCTTATTCATATTGAAATACAGCCGCCATTTTCTTACCTTGGTCAGTCGAATAGCCTCACCTTCTGAGTCTCAAACCACTTACTACCAACCAAAACCAAAAAACCCTCGACGGCACTGACAACACCAATTAATAATTAAAAATGGCGCTCGTCTGTACCAACCGTGGGAAAAAACTTCACAAAAAAAAAAACAAATACAGAAAAAAGTAGTTAGAAAATCAGAAGAAAATCGTAACCTAGCAAGACATGACCGCTCGCGTCAACGTTAAGAAAAAGAGTGGTGAGGCACGAGCGAGTGAGAGTGGAGTAGAGAGTGGAAGTACAATTTTTTGCATGGATTACCATGCTATTGAGCAAAATGACAGTTTTCAAGGCACCATGTGGCAGGTAAATCTAGCAAAATCTATTAATTTACATTGAGGGAAGAAGCCACCTGTTCAAAGAGAACAGCTTCAAGCAAACTCACAAAACTTCCCGTATAGGCTTTGGAAATGTTAAGTGTTCTAAGGGTTTTCAATGTACTTTGGAACTACAATCGCATAAACAGAAAATTGGAAACTCAACATCACTACAAAAACAAGTATATTGTACAAAAAATTAAAGAATACTGAGTAATACTATAAATTACCTTTTCTGTATCTACAGGGCATCCTGCACCCATACCTTCAGGGAAAGTTATACATTGACCTTGGCGAAGCAGATCGTGGGCCGACACACCATCATGAATGCGTGTATCTAGAAATGTCTGACCATCAGCTCCTACAAACTAAATAAAATACGTATAGTCACACTCAAGCCAAGTCGATGTTAACACACTGCAGTTTGTAAAAATGCTAACCTCTACATTCAGCTCTGCTTTAAATCGGCTATTCCACATATCAGCTTCCAATGAAGAAAAAGATGATGCACTTTCATTTCCCCGTGCCTGAAGGGCTAACTGGAGAAGGAAGAACCTCTCACTGTGGCTGGACACGGATGGTGCCATGCTCTAAAACCAAAGTATTAATAATGACATATTAATGATGACATAACGACATTATTTTGCTTGAGCGTTGGATCAACAACTGCATACCGTAAATCATGTATTAAGCGCCCAGGCAAAGCTGATAGTAGTCGTAAAATACAATTTAAGGACATACCCACCCCCAGACAAGATTAGTTCCACACCAGGTTGGGAAAGCCACTACCGCGATTCTGTGCCGCTTCTTGTTCATGCCGCACGGGCGGGCTTGCGTTCGCTGGATGGGCCATGTGACTGTAATCACTGGCTTTCCGTCACAGAAAATTATGCGGACGTGCTTCGTTCCTGGTTGTAAATTGGGATACAGATCACTAAAAATTCAAAAGCCATTAACCTTTTTTATCCACCGAAGGAACCTTCATTATTGGTAGAATGGCGAAAGAAAATTCAACTTGCCGATCGACAACTACAGTTCAAAGACAGCGAGCATGTTTGAATTTCATTTTCAGGGGAGTGAATCGGGTATCAAAACTGGTTAGCTCCACTTAAAACCAGAATCGTATACTTGAACGGGCCAAAAAAGTGATTATTAAATAATGATAACCGAAATTAAGTAAGTTTGATTGTTTGTGTTAGGATAAGTGCACAACTGGTTGTTTTTTGTCGTGGCGTCAACAACTACATCAGCATCTGGTTGTAAGTGACGCTAACTAGGTAAGACCATTCGTGAGCAAACATTTCTTTCGCTTTCTGGACAAGAATATGGAAAATGTCCCTTTCCAGCAGTGGGGCGGCGGGGGGGGGGCTAACATTTATACAAAAAAGAACTTAAAAGAAAAAAAAAACCGGTTCTTAAGCAAAAATAGGCCACTTCACACATTCAATTTAAGGTGGCACTACCACTCACCGATTGAAAGTACGCAGATTCTGGCAACATTTAGCGCTGTCTACTATCATCTAGCACTTGCTTGCACCAAGCGAAGGAATGCACAATAATATTTCTTTTAACGAAACAAACAAGCCACGACCTCCTTAATTACTGAGTAAAAATGTGGTGCGTCCTCGTGCACCTGGGAGCAAGTTGTCAAGGTTAACAATATATCACTGCCGCTAGATGGCGCCATAGTATTTCCTTTTGCTTTTCAATCGGCGATAGTGCCACTTTAAACTGAATTGAGCAGGGTGAAGTTCAGCACATTAAATGGGGAAAATATCCCTATATTTTTTCCTAGGGCATTTATGTCCTAAAGAAAAGAAAAATTAAAAATTAAAAAACTACAAGCTCTTTGTTTTTTTTTTTTTGTAATGCCTTACAAAAATAATAGAATTCCGTCCAATTTTAGTTTAAGTTAGTCAAATTGTTTGCCTAATGCTTATGGACTGTGAACACTGCTAGAAAGGGGAAGAAATTGGGACCCTTTACTTTTGTGCCCCAACATTTTTACAAAAAAAAATATTCTTTGATGAAATAAGTACGAAGATTTTTTTATTTACTTGTTTTACTTATACAGGATATTAAGCTAGTTATTTTCCCGTTGTTAATGGTATGCAGAGTTATTTTGATGTTCAATTTTTTTGTTGTTGTAATTATGGCAGTAAGTTGGCAAAAGGGACAAATGCTGCCTGGGGGGGGGGGGGGGGGGGGGGGGGGGGGGGGGGGGGG
>JAHWFP010039419.1:36366-49793 GCA_023313725.1 Lithobius niger | reverse complement strand
ATTTTAGCTCGATTTGCAAGAATTTGTTGGTCAAGCCCTCTGGGAGGTGGCGCTGGGGAGGGGGGAGAGCTGAGGGTCCTTGAGGATATTTCATAGGGTTTTCATGACTGGTTCGATTTGTACTGCTGAGAATGACTTATATGCCAAATTTAATGCTTTTAGCTCAATTTGCAAGAATTTTGTTGGTCAAGCCCCAGGGTGGGGCACGGGATGGGGAGGGTGCTGTGGGCCCTTATTCATGGGGAGTTCCATAACTGGTTTGAAGTTCGATTTAAGTGTGTACCAAATTTCATGCTTTTAACTCGATTTGCAAGAATTTGTTGCTTAAGGGAAGGAGCACAGGAGGGTGGGGGGGGGGGAGAGACCCTGGGGGTCGTTGTAGGGTAGTTCATGATGGTTTCTCGGCTGGTTCTGTTTGTACTACAAGAATGACTTTTGTCCCAAATTTCATCCTTTTAGCTCTATTAATTTGCATGATGTTTTGTTGCTTTAACAATTGTGCTATTCAGGAGTCTAAATTTACAATGACCAGTGTTAGAAATAAATTCCAAAACCGCAAATAAATAAATAAATAAATTCCAAATAAATTCCACAATAATTCTTCGATTTTCGTCAAATTCTAGCTTAGGTTGGGGGTTTCAAGCTGTGTACCAAATTTCATTCCAATCCTACCTTTCTTTTAGGCTCCTGCACCCAGACTACAAAAGAGCTACCAATCAACCAACCAACATTTTGCAATTTGGTGTCCGTTACTAGGAAACAGGCTTTGGGCCTATTGTAGGCGGAGCGAAGAGAAATTTATTTTAAATTTGTATTTACTCTCATTATAATGGCTTTGTAATATTTGCTAAGGGTCCTTAAAAAGCTGGGGACAATATTCACTTAGCTACATTTGAGCTGAAGCTCTTTGCTGGTGTTTTTAACTTTTTAGCTCTTTTTTTTTTTCATTTTAGGTAGGCTACGTTTCATATTAATTTTAAGGTGCTTTCGTTTGCTCCTACATTTAGTTTCTGTTTCGGCATTTGCATCCTCTTTACGTCATCGCCGCCATAGTAAAATAACACGTTAGCCGCCGTGGTTAAGCTGGCAAGGAACTTGCCACCGTCAATAATGCTTACATTGTTTATATTTATTGCAGAGTACCTTTCGTCGATTGGTTGGTTTTATTCCACGAGCCTCGGCCCTCAGCCATGCGCTCGGACATAAAAATCTACAACAACACAACTTGTGCACAGACGCACTAGGTCCTCAGACCTCATCATAAATCACCACACCTCTATACCATACAACACCTTTCGTCGACTTAAAATATTAACAATAAAGCATTTAACTGCAATCTAAACAATCATCAGTAACGGTAGTACGTCAAAATAATCAAAAGATTCAAAATATCCGCTGCTCCCTACGGCGCCTCCTACGACAATGTTAAAGCGCACACCTCTGGCACATACTGCAACGGCGAGCGCTAATTATTTAAAAAAAAAATAGAATTATCACAATTGTAGGTCAGACGGTGTTAGCTTGGGTGTGAATAGCATTTAAATAATTCTAAAGCCTAATTTAAGCCTAATTGTTATCACCCGTTTTAGTTTCGTAAACGACAACAGTTAGGCCTATTGCTTCGAGGTTAAGCCTAATCATTCTTGCAGCACGGGATGGAGAGTCGGCAGTTTCCATAGCAATCCAGGAATGTTAAAATTATTATACGAAGCCAAATTATTGTTCCGTGTGGTGATATAAACACGTAGTCTGCCTTGTACGGTCGTCTTATATGAGAGGTTTCCTCCTGCAGCGGCGATTTGATGTTTCACATTTGAGATTCCCGTTGATAGTGTCAACGCCACTTTGGTTGCCATGTTTGCTAAATTCCTGCCAGTATTCTTTTTCACACGAAACGAATGTGAGTCGTTAACGAACCCTTCTGTTTTTTCCCCTTATGCTTGCCTTCCTCTAGTGCTTAAAGTGCTATAATTAAATGGTATTATTTCGTTGGGTTATGCCAAAAAAGATTATTAGCTGTAAGGAAGCTACGATGATTTATTTCGGCGTTTTTTTTTAAAGTTTACTTGAGTCCCACCAGTAAGGTGTATGCGTCGTCGGAATTCCTTAACTATTCACGATTCCAAATTTACAATGGTGAGTGTTAGAAATAAATTCGAAAATTTGTTATTTCTCCCATCATAATTGTTCGATTTACGTCAAATTTTGGTTCAGCAATACTGTTTGGGGTATCAAGCGTTGTACCAAATTTCATTCCAATCCGATCTTTGGTTTGGGCTCCACCCAGACTAAAAATGTGCAACCAACAGACCAACGGACCAACCAACCAACATTTTGCAATTTGGTGTCCGTTATAGGCTACGCTTCGCTCGCTTCGCTCGCTCGCTCCGCCAATAAGCTATACTACGCCCCCTTCGCTCGCTCCGCCGATAAAAGCCAGAAATTTAATTGAGCATAAAAAGGGTTAAACCTTGTACCGTTGCTGCTGAATCCCAATATTCCACCCTACTTTTGGGAGGTGGGGGGGGGGGGGGGGTAGGTGTCACATCTCTGTCAGACGCGCAGGTTCAACTTCAAATAAACAATCGTACTCATTAAAGGAGAAAAAAAATCTCTTTTATTTAGGTTTCACCCACTCTCGGAGAAAAAACAATGAATAGTGAATGAATCATCCATCACCACTGGATTAATAATAGTTTATTTCACCACTTTGAGTGGTAGGACTTCGGAAGGGTGGTGAACCACTAACACCGAGCCTAAAAAGAGAGAGATGAAATGCAACTAGGTAAGTGGGCGTCTTAAGACGGTCAGAAGATTTTCAGCACGCAACTGTTTACGAAATCCCTGCACCGTAGGCTGGTTTACGGTAAGGGGGCCAAAGGCATTCCGATTATTCAGCATCACTAAAAAAATTTTTAAACAAGTGAAACTGAACAAAAACTAAACTCGTATTCCCATTGGGCTCTTGATTTTTGAAAGTTTTCTGCTTGTTACACAATTTCAACAGGCAAGTGAAGTTCTTATACCAGTCACACACACCTATACCATCGCCACTGAAAACCTGCACCCTCCCCTTCCATCCCCATCCCGACAAACGCGATAGACAAATTTCAAGCAACAAGTAATATTTCGCGAATTATAGAAACCCTGCACGTTCGTATCGTAGGCCTATAACACAACAAATTCAAACAAGTTGCTAGACACGAGATTTCTCCAAAAATGTATTCTGTCGTTTTGTCCTTTTTCGGCGAAAACATGTTCGTCGTGACAAGAAGCACAAATTGGTCGCGAGTATTCCGACGCCACCCCCACCACCCCCCTCCCTCCGTCCGACCACCGCACGAAATCCAGCAACGAGGAGGATATAGAAAATGTGCGTCTCTAAGCCTAATGCCGACACTAACCACAGCTGCAACTGCAAAGCGTTGGATTCGTCCCGTTCCGTTCGTTGTCGTTGTTTCTCCCCCCCCCCCCCCAACGCCCAACTACCCCCGCATTCAGTACTCCCCAACAGTTCTGTTCCCCGACTCCCTCCCGCTCCAACCATCCCCCTCACACTGCATAATTCAAAGCCAGACTCTCATGGACTCAACCGAGTTTTCCCTCCTTGTAACATGCATATCTGCATCTATAGGACAGAGCGAACCGAGCCAGATTCAAATTTAAGCTGGCTAAAAGACAGTGAGGGACGCATTTTCCAAGAAGTCCATAAATCAATAGATACAGCAACGGATGGACTGATTTGCAGAGGTGTTTGGGACGTTTAGCAAACGGTCCCTGTGTTTGTTACAGCTTCGAATTTTGCTTAAATGCCGAAGGACGTTTGGCTTGTTTCATTGGTAGACTTTGAAACCGTCTGCCTGGCCGGGCGATTTCTTTCAAACCAATTATTGAGTTCAAGTTGGGGTCAAAGTTGGGGCGCAACTTAGGGTTACGTGGGCCTGCTTGAGTGCTGCCATTCGGAAGACCCATCAACACTCGTATGTAACTTTCTTACTTTTCCCCTTCTCTTGTTGACGAAATCAAAAATTTTTTCCTACAGTACTTGCTTGGTTTGACAAGACTTTTTAAAATGATGTTTCACTCGACCACCCTTCCCATTTAAAATTCCCGAGAAACACCCCTTTGCCTCCCTGACAGGGGCGACCCCACACAGTTGAACAGATTGACAGTGGATTGTTCATTATGAGAATTTGTCACGTCAATTTTTGACCGCATTAAGCTATCTTCATTACTTATCGAGTTACGGCCGTGTAACGGGTTTCGTGCTATCCCCTGTACAGTGTTAACGTTTATTTTGTTATGTATGGCGTAGTTGTAATTTTGTTGTATCCCAGTGTAGTGGTCAAGGTAGGTTCATCAAAGGCTGTATAGAGCCGGAAAGTTTATATTTAAATCATGCGCAATGGCTGTTTGCCGTGACGTCACCATGAGTTAGCCAATGACGAACGAGAACAACGGCTGTTTGGCAGTCTGATTGGACTAGCCCAGTCACATGATATGCACGTCACAGCAAACAGCCATGGCACGTGGTATAAGCCATCTTTTAATAACTTCGTGAACGCCTCACTGTACTGGTCAGAAAGTGAACTCTCCTTTGATCTAAAGCTATTCTGTCATAATTTAGCAACGTAATGACCATGAGAGTCCCATCAAGGTCAGGGATTGTGTGCTGCTCCGATCTGATTCCTCATTGGTTTCTCACGACTGCTATAATATCAAATTTGTGGTATTTTCAGCTTACTAAAGACTTTGGACCAGCCTACATTCATTTTTTTTTTTTATTAATCGTTAATTTTTCCTTGGGGGAAAAATGAAATTATTACAAAAAAAAAGGAGAAAAATACCTGAATGCCCACAATTTGGGTACCGAAAGAAAAAACATAAAGAAGAATTCTCGTAACCAACTGTCGTTTGTGACAGCCTCGCTTCCGTGGAAACGATTCCGAACGGGACATTAAAGATGGCGGACACAACGCGAGCGCCGCAGAACGAGAGGAAAAAAAATTAGCCAATGGCAAAGCCTCATTATCGTTGCTTTCGTGAAGAATGGATGACACAAGTCGCGAGAAGATCTCGTCGATTCTCGTCGGAGAAAGCGGAAGTACGCCTCATTTGTCACCATTACCGATGAACACCCAACACAAACGAGGTCGGTTCGGTGTGACGTCATAGCATAATGACGGTTTTTTGTTGCTTTTTTTTTAAGATGATCTTTGATGGTTACAAGCCTGTAATTTTGAAGTTGCAACGCTAACGACAAACTGGACAGATAGAACCACTGGGCATATTAGTATGCTGGTGCAAACGGGGTATTACGCCACATCAGAATAGGGCAAGCATCAGAAAGTGCAACAAATTGATCCGCGCCATCTTGGTGAAAACAGCATCAGTTTCCGTATTTTACAATCTGCGTTCCAAGATTCAGTCTGTGTTTGGAATTAAACAACGAAGAAATATTTTTTTTTTTAAACGTGGTGGTATTGATGGAGAGAATCAGAGAATAATATTAATACAAACAAATACGTCAAGTTTGCCGTAGAAAAAGGGTTATATGATTGAAGTTTCATTTTACTTGTTAAAATGTACAGGGGTAAACAATCAAATGTAGAATTGAGAAAATTGTATCTGTTGAAGTACTGTTGTGCTTTACGAATGAAAAATATTCTTATGCCATAACATCACTGAAACAGATGCAATTTTCTGATTTGTACATTTAATTATTATCAGTTTTTAAAAAATCATGAATTTTTATCCGTACCTATTTTAACAAGTAAAGTGAAATGTCAACCATACAACCCTTTTTTTTATGGCACAGTTCACATTTTTGTTTGTAATTCGTGTACCTTTTTTATGCCGCTTCCAGGATGTTGACTAAAAATTGTAAAATTGGAATTAGTATTACTTTAAACACTAATCTAGACACACGCTAGTGTGTCGCGCCAAGTTAGGCAAAAAACATCACAACAAACATCACATCAATTCAATTGTCGAGGTTGTAAACCATTGTAGTGCGACGCCATTGCGTCGTGTTTTATATATCTTGAAGCATAGTTGGGCACATTTCAGGTACTTGGGAAAAAATAATAATGCGATACAAAAGCTTAAATTGTGTTGAAATCGAGAGCAATGACCCACCTGGCAAAAATTAACTCATGTTTGAATGTCAGCTATGCTGCTTTCAATTCAAAATCTGCCCATCAATAACGTTGAAAATGTGTTACTACCTAGCTAGCTAACTAGTCCGCTCATCCCCATGTTAAATCCCATAGGGTGATTATTCATTGATTCCGAGATAACGGGAAGACTTCCAGCTATGAAATTGGACGAATGGGTGCACTACAATATGAACTGCGTACCTTATGGTTTGGAGCCTGGGGGCGTAACAGGGATGGCGTGTAAGTACGAAAATATTGTTATAACCATTGTTAGTATTATCGGCATCGTCTCTCATTGGACGGCCAAAGTTCCGACAATGAGAACGTGTACACTGACGTACGTACCTAGGCACACACTAGTGTATCACATTAAATCTAAACAACGTTGCAAAGAAATTGTATTCACGTCCAATTCACAAAAAATAAACCAACTCTAAAACAAAGCAAAATAAACAAAGCCAAAAACTGGTAAGTAGGCCACCAAGTTGAGAGTGGTTCGGCCCTTCGAAGGAGTAATATCAACACACCAAAACTGTCTATAAATACAACAAATTACAATAAAATTAAAACCAAACCAAAAGCTAATAAAGAGGTGACTAAGTTGAGAATGGTTCGGCCTATACGCAAAAGGTAGTAGCAAATTGTTGAAAACCAATTTCTTGTTGACGTGGCACTTTATTACTCATCTGCACGGTAGTGGAGTTGAGTCAATACACAATTAAAATAAAAGGAGTGATATCATATCAAAAACCAAAACTGGTTAAAGGGGCCGCCAAGTTCCGAATGGTTCGGCCCTTCAAAGGAGTGATATCAACACACCAAAACATTCGCCAACTTAATCGCACCGAATAATACTTTGGACGTTAAATGAAAACTTGAACATTGCTACCGAAAGTAGCAATGTTCTAGTTTTCATTTAACCTTCGAATTATTAAGCGGTGCGATTAACTTGGCGAATGTTTTGGTGTGTTGATATCATTCCTTTGAAGGGCCGAACCATTCGGAACTTGGCGGCCCTTTTACTAGTTTTGGTTTTTGATATGATAAACTAATCTGTAATAAGGATAATGCTGGTGAATAATTGTTGGCTCACAAGCATTGTTATAATTCCTTTATTGTTTAGCCTATGCCTTGCGTCTGGCGTTTTCTGATTGGCATTGTTCCGTAATTGTTTGTTTGTTTATTGAGAGCTAAATGGACCTACTGGTCATAAGGTCTATAATACAAACTAACTAATTACACTGTTTAAAACAATGTAAACCAATAAAACTGATCGTTCAGGTTCCCGTAACTCCGGAATGGCTCGACCAATTGAAAAAGTGGTCTCTTTGAAGATGAAGGGACAACGAAATTTCTGGCTTGGATTATGTTTCAGATTTTAGATGGGTGCAGTAGTTTTTTTTTTCTGAAACGGTGGCAGAACTAGAAAAACAACAACAAGTGAACAATTTTCAAATTTACGTGTGGCTCCCTATTTATACTCTTGCACAGAATTGCATAATTTTTGGTGTAAATATACCTTCGACACCCCTATCTACTATCTGGCCAAGTCTGATCGAAAAATATTGAATGGGAACGGAGATATTACTTGTTTTAGTTTTGCTGTACGGAGGACTTCAATCATATGTATATGGATATGATTGAAGTCTTCCCTACAGTAAAACTAAAATAAGTAAAATCTCGATTCCCATTCAATATATATGTGATAACTGGCCGAGTTAGCGAAGCGAGAGAGGCCAAATAGTCGATTGAAATTGGATTTTGTATGTCTGTGTGGGACAACGACTACATTTACGACTATGCGCTGTTTTGGTTTAAACTTCATAGGGAGCTTGAGTGCATGAAATGCACATGCGTTCGAAGATGAAATTCCTAATGCAAAAAAAAAAAAAAACAGTATTACTTCAAATTTCAAAAGTTTTGAAACAACACGGTCGCTCGTTTTATCATTTCTACCGCAAATATCGCGTATCGTGGTGACTGATCTATCCAGATGCATGCATAAGGATCGGTGTTGAATTAGTTCACTTACTGACGTGTTCGATTCGTTCTCTTGCTTCGTGCTGGCAGTGTTCGCTTGGGTATTTAATTGCATCCTTTTCAGGAATTGCTGTGTAAGACTAAAATAAGAACAAAAATTAATATATAATAGGATCTCTCGTTCGGCCTAGTAATTTTATCGTCCGAACTGAATTATATGCCTATCAGTCTGCTGCAATTTGCAGGATTGAGAAGGGGCCTTGGGTCTGGTCACTGATACGCAGCCGAATTAAAAAAAAAGTAAAGCAACATTATAAAACCATCTTCCCTTAAGCGAAATTAAAACTTGTTATTCAAATGAGCCTTTCTCCTGGTCAGCTGCTGTTACCTTGCCATGTTACGTTTAGGTAAACAATAAACAGTAATAATTCACATGCCTGTTATATTCTGTGCTCTGCTGCCGCAGCAGATTCTATCCTGGAGTTTCATTTATATTTATCATGTCTTTACTGACCGGGGGGGGGGGGGGGGGGCGTGGCGGTGAAGCTGAGGTGTTGGGAGCGGTGAACAATCCCTCCATATTAGGTTGAAAAAAAAACGTTTACCCAGAAAATTCTTGAGGATAAATACCCTCAAGAAATATATTTGAAGTTTTAGTGACAGATGTGCAGTTGTAAATACAAGCAACGGTTCTTCAATCACATATAGAAGGGGTGATCCTTCATAAATATGGAACAGATGTATTCGTTTATGTATAAAAGAAAAGTTTGTAACTAAAATACAGTCAAAGGAAAATTCAAGGCAATTGCCAATGTAAATCACGATGCTACTATATCATCAAGAAATGTTTAGGCTTGTAAAGGAATCGTAAAATCGTGATCTGTTAAAATGTATTAGTCAGTGTGGTAAGCACCTCCCCCCCCCCCCCTTAAAAAAATCAAGTGATGGTAAGAATGTGTTACCTTTTATTTATGTTTTTTACAAGCTATGGGAGTGAGTGCATCGCTTAACAAAATGTGCTAATTTAATAACCTGTTGTGTTTTGGGATCTATTAGTAAGTTAGTTGGTAAAGCAAAGCTTCCAAGTAAGAGTTCGCTTCCGATAACCGATTGCTTACCGAAATTACTTAACCTAAGAAAAAAGTAATTATTGCACATTTGTTAGCGGTTTGCAGTAGTGTTGGGCGGTACCAAACATTTTTCAGCCGATGCCGGTACCAAGCTTAGTGCCCCGGTGCTCGTTCGGTTTTCTCCGGTACTTATGAATGCGGCGTTATCCGGTATTATAGTGCTGTGGAGCCAACACCCGGTTTAAATAACAGCACATTTTATTGAAAAATGCGTTTTATTCGTATAGTTTTAATGGGGAAAATGTGCAGATTTTTTCCGTGATTGAAGCTTTTAATGCATGTTTCACCGCGTATTTGATGAAAAAACCCATCTTCTTTAAAATGTGTAGTTAAATTACTATCCAAGTAGAGATGTAAATATAAACAAACCCTGGTTGTAGTATCAAAGTTATGTAAATTTGGCTCCACTTTTCTACATTGTTTAGAATTCCAGTTTTTTACCATTGTTGATCTTTAACTGATTGTTGCACTGCTTAAAGGGTTTAAAGGGTTTAACGATCGTTAACCACTCCTGGTCATCTGCCCAAAGCCCTAAGGCCCTGCTTTGAGCCCTACAACACAAGGACTAAATAAACTATTGTTAAAATTTAGTGCTTTTTCATATTAAAACAATACGGTGTTTGGTACCGTTGCTTTTTTGGTACTGCGGTACACCGTGAGAACCGGTTTACCACCCAAACTAGTTTGCAGCCCATTACAGAGTAACACTGTACAGTACACAATAAGCTGAATTACTCTAATGGAATTGGAGGAATGGGCTATCGTGGATTGTACACTGGATTAATTGTGTTGCCAATGTTACATCCCACCTCTAGGAAATGTGGGCAACAGTCTCCATTGATCAACCACCGGAGCAAGTTTTATGGCTGCTATCACGAACGTTTTGATTGTTAGCAAATAAAGGGGAAATCTGATTTGTTTTTTATTTCTCACTTTAAATTTCATGGTCTTAGTCGGCATTTTGCTACCGATTAAACTCTTGGAATTTTAAGAACAAAATCTAAGTGTGAGATTTTGTGTCAAATGGCAGGCAGCTTGGGCAAGGAATGTATTAAGGGGAATGGGCATCCGGAACGACTTGAGGCCAGAAGGCCATCATTTTTGGGGGAGAGTCACCCACATATTTCACTAAGAGAGGGGCGGGATGGGGTTTCCGGAGAAGGGAGAATGCAGCATTCGCGCGGTATTAAAGGTCCAGCCGAGAGCCAGGCAGGATAGCCACTGGGTAACCAACAGACGGCCAACGCGAGCTTGGTCCAGCAGTGGTCTGAAATTGGTCGCCATTTGTCACTGCTACGGCTGTGGCCATGTGACACAAACTGACCACAAGGTATTCGGGCCCATTACTCTGCCGCGGATGCCCCAAATAACATTGCTATTGATTAATAAGTAAAGGCGGGTCGTGGAGTGAACGCTGATGATTGCTGTATTGCTTTGAGAAAATGGGGTTGAGCTGGTGGTTGGGAGCCGTTATGCGTCATCTGAAGTCGTTGCGGCCATTGCCGACGCACATGCCCTCTCGCGCTGTGGTCAGGTACCAATATGCTTTGGAGAGCAAATCTCGTGTTGTTGTTGTTGTTACAGATGGTGAAACGGACTCCCCCCCCCCCCCTTTCCTCCCCCACCTCCGATTTAATGGTCGAATCCATGGCTGTTTATCTCCAATGTTACCTACAAAATTGGGGGAGGTGGGGGTATTATTATGCCGAAGAGGTGGCGTGGACTAGAATTAGCAAATTAATTTTCATTGGGTTCATTTCTGTTGTGTGCAATTGGGCTCGAGCGAATTGTTTTAGCGATAATTTCGGGCGCGGAGCTAATTCAGGTGGTCGTGAAGGCAATGTCATCTTTACGATTAGCCGTTAGGCCTTTACCGATTCCGTTTGCATTATTGGTGTTTGTGCATACATATAAAGAGCTCACTGCGATTCCTGATGCATTGAAAACGATCGTTTGGAATGTTTGTCCTGTGGCTCAACGAATAATCTACCTGCTTTGTAGCACTTCGCCATCTTCAGTAACCAGAAATGTGAACACATTTGGTCATTAGCCAAGAGTCATGTGGCAGTAAAGTTGTGATTCAGGATACACTGGCCTTATTGCTAAGCCAGTGCACACAAGTACAGTGGTTTCACAAGCGTAGTTTGCATTACCAGTGACTACAAACTTCATAAGAACAGAAGTGTTTATAATGTTCTTTACAACCATCACATTTTTGTAAGGCGATTATGCATACTTGCAGTTTGATATTGCTGCAGTCAGAAATAACCCTCCCCTTCCCCCCCCCCCCAAGCATTAGAACTGAGTCAGCACATAGTCAGCACACAACAGCACACAACACTACCTGCCATACATATTAGACAAGAGGAAAGGCCGGGGCTGGTTTGTCCTACGGCTGTGTCAGTGTGGCTTAGCGGTAGGACGTACTCCTTTGGATTCAAAGGTCGTGGGTTCAATTCCTCTCAGGCATCCAAAACTCAACGGAAATATTTATTTTTCCACAACTATTGCATCGCCACGCATTTTTTTTATTCACAGTGACCACTGAAAATGCCGTAGGCTAGTTACGACCTTGTATTGTATGTTGTATCTTTACAAAATCATGTGGACGATGACGTACCAAATGATTTGGTGATACTTCCTACTATAATCGGCAAGATTGGAGTACTATTGTAATATGGTGTATTACGTCAATTATTAATATACTGTAATGTTCGGTAAAGTTTACCATTTGGATCAAAGGACAAGTGTGCTTCCAACATCTACATTTTAACAGAACTACCAGATTTAAAGGCGATTATACAGATTTTTACTTGCATCCATTCCTTTGGGCCGCTTACGTTGCAACTGGACACAAAAGCAGCTGTGGGAACACTTTACATATGTTCGACACAACAATTTCATTACTGCATTACCAGAAGACGTGCGCTAAAAGATAGGCGCCATTTTTAGCATGGAACATGCCGAAATGATTGCCAACGAATGGCACGACTAGTTGGAACTCCATTGCCGACTGAGGTAGCTCTATTGGCTGTGGTAGCTCAAATGTGTTCCCACCGCTGCTTTTGTGTCCAGGTGTTGCATACGTGACCCACAGGTAAAAATATAATAGTAAAAATCGACACAGTTCCCCTTTAACCAGATTCATAAAGAATCCGTGATTTAAAAAACAAATATTAAAGGTATTCTCCGCTTGCCTTATGACGGACACGCGCCGATCACCAAATGCGCATGTTACCATCGCACTGTTGTACCAAGATTGGTTGTACCGAGACTCTGCGTAGTAATACGAGACCAACTGAGGCGAACGAAGGCCAACGAGGAACGCAGCTACTATCACAGTTGGCATTGGGCGTAGTAGACGAAACAGCATGGATGCAAAAATTGGGTCTGCGCAAACCGGAATGGTTTTCGTATTTTAACATCTCACTTTATAATTTTGTAGGCTAGTATCTTATAATTTTTCTTCGGCGATCTATTGGCATAAATAATTTTAATTTTTACTGCGTTAGTCCTTTAGATTTTTGATCTCATGGTAATTATTAGCAAACGATTAAAAATTAGTACATGCACACACACACAGATGAAACGCACAAGGTTATTGTTAAGCGCAGAAAGGATCATTTAATCGCAGGATGCTATAATAAATATATAGTTCCTAATATTCAACAGAAAATCTTGTAGACGCCACAGTTTAAAACAGATTTTTAGCAAGGGATTGACTAACGGGAAGTAAATGGACCTTTGGGGTCGTACTTGATGTGGAGGATGGAGAAAAATGGCATTGGGAGGAATGTGCCTTTAAAAGCTTCAGTTTGTCAAGGGTGATGGGCAAACGAACGATTCGTCCGTCGTCTTCAAAGATAACCGAATACAGTTTCACCTTATTTTTAAACCAACCACGGAAACAACAGTAAGCCGTGGAATGGAAATTGCCGAGCCGAGGACATTTTATGGCTGATACGTGCCTCGAACGAGACAACAAAGTTACTTGAAGAAAACAAGAAAAGAAAAACCCGCGCAAGCTTTAGCAACATCTGAATGGCTATTTTGCAGTTATTAGACAATAGAGTGCTAATCAAGGGAAGGTCTTCGTTCCACGCAAGCGGGAAAGAGTATCTTAATTCAATGGGGTGTAGGGTTCGGGGGGGGGGGGGGG